>JARKHS020031787.1:0-87584 GCA_030143305.2 Amblyomma americanum | reverse complement strand
TAGGGGCCGCATCACCGCTACCTTGTCGCCTTCATCAGATGGCCCACCTCTTCTCATACATTTAATATCATATATTAAGGCGAAAACATTTATTAGCTCATACTTGCGGCCATGACATAGTGCGGTCTCAGGTCATATCACAACGATGACTCAATTAACTCCATAAGAAAAAAAAAACGTGTGCACGGCAGGATTCGAACGACCATCCTTCCGTTCCGCAGCCTAGCGTTCTGATGACTACGCTACTTTCTGCGAACGCATATATAGATACATAGTGGCACGGGGAGGGACACTTTATGTCTCGTTCTTTTTATAGTCCCACAATAATATTGATCTAGCGTAAGGACGCCGGCAGGGACACCTTATTTTTCATTCTTTTTACAGACCAAAAATAATTTCTGTCTAGTGTAAGGAGGCTGGAGAGTATTTGCGGAAAGGCGTCGAATCAGACAGATGCCTCCCAAAATCCCTCCAGTGTCTCCAGCATTTAAGATCTATAAACAATTGTGTACTTAATAAACTTAACCGCACATCAGTGACACAAATAAGAAAACCGCGATAAACGCTTTCGCCTCACCGCACTTTAGGCCAACAAAATGCCCCCTGAATATTTTTTTTCCTACCTTCCCAACTTCTTTTATGCCCCGAGGCAATAAACAGCATTATCAGAAAGAAGAAACAAAGGAAGAAATGAGGATACAAAGAAAAAGATAGGAAAGAGGAAAGAAACAATCTAAAAGAATGAACGAAAGGAAGGAAGCGCGAAAGAAAGGAAAAATTAAGGAAAGAGAGAAAAATAAAGGAAGAAGGAAAGAAAGACAGAAATAATAAAAGAAAGGAAGGAGGAAAAGATGGGAAAACAAAAGAAAGAGAGAGAGAAAGAAAGAAATGAAGAGGAAAAGAAAGGAAGTATGACGCTCTACCGGCCACAGGCCGGCAGCTACGCCATGAAAACCAGGCCTATTCGCATAGCAAACACACGACGCTTTATTTCCAGCTCCAAAATATGTATAGAGGAGGAAATAGAGAAAGAAGGAAAGAGGGACCATCGACGCATGCGCGGAGAGGCGCACATGACCCCGATTAGGTTATCTGCAGCAATCCTTTCCTCTAGTAACCGTAGCGCTCCACTGGCTTTCTGGTTCTTGTGGACTGACGTAGGTCAGGAGCGGGCCCTGCGGGGATGTCGTGAGCCTCGTGTTTCGGTGCCCCAAAGGTCGTAGGAGGCGATTCCCCAGGACTTGATATTTCTATCCTTCCGTCTGTGTCTGATGAACGTTTCCGGATTTGGTCAACATGGCGTCGAACGACACCGTCCTCAGTAGCCACAGTGACTAAACGGGCACCACTCGTCGATTTCACTTTACCTGGTGTCCACTTTTCTCCTACGCCGCAGTTGCGCACATATACGGCCTCTCCAGGGGCGAAGTACCAACTGGCGAAATCAGCCGCTGGATTCTTGGGCCTTTCGCGGCTCCTGGGAGGAAAACACATATCCAGTCTTGTACGCAAATGGCACCCAAGAAAAAGTTCAGATGATGAAAACCCTGAAGCCACCAGTTGAAAGTCAGCGCTCGTGTTTGTTCCGTCCTCGTGTTTTTCCGCGCTGTTTTATAATAGAGAACACCCTGAAGCCTGTTGCGAATTTCTGTAGTTAAAGAATTCTCGCCAAAGCAGTTTCCAACTCCACACCAGGCATTCTCTTCAAGCCCTCCTTGATAGTTCTCGCGGCCCGTTCGGCGAGACCATTGCTTTGAGGGTGATGAGGCGGGATGCGAATATGCTCGATTCCATTTTTCTGCACAAATAAAGCAAACTCTGAACCGGTAATGGGTGTACCGTTATCCGTAACTACGGTGCGGGGCAATCCAAACCTGCTAAACAAGATTTGCATGCAATCGGCAGTTGCATTAGCGGTTGCTCCAGATACTGAAATGGCTTCTATCCTATAGCTGTGTGCGTCGACGATTACCAACAGCATCTTGTTTGCAATAGGCCCTGCGTAGTCGGCATGCAGCCGTGACCCCTCTCTCGCGAAATCGGCCAGCTGACGGGGTTCCGTGGAGGTGGCATGGGCAGAGCCTGTACACAGCTTCGACAATCTGAGACCATTCTAGAAATGTCTTGATCTTGACCTGGCCACCAAAATATTGCTCCCGCCCTTGTCTTCATGGTAGACGTACCCTGATAAGACTCGTGCAGCATCTTCAACAGTTTGTCACGCGCCTCACTTGGTATCACCACACGATGGCCCCAGTACAACAGCCTCTTCTCTACAGACAACTCGTGTCGCCTTTTCCGGAATTCCGCCATTTCCCTGCTGTCACCTTCTACGACCGAGGGCCATCCGTCAGTCACATACCTGCATATCGTTTGCAAAAAACCGTCCGCTGCTGCGAGTGTTTGCATCTCTGAGGGAAACCGCTGGCTGGTCCCATTCGTCCATGATAAGCACCATTTCCGACAAATCTTCGGTTTCCGCTTGCGGCTCCTGCAGCGTTTGAGGCAAACGCCAAATACCAGGGCTAAAGCTTCGCACTCAATTTGGGAGTATTTTCTCTCTACTGAGGTGAGCGTTCGTGATCAGAAACCAATTGACCTGTCTTCATCATTTATTTGGTGGAAAAGGGCAGCACCGACACCGTGAGGCAAAGTGTCGCATTCCAACATTAACTCCAGCTACGGATTAAAGTACCTTAGCACTGGGGTTGAACACAAAGCATCCTTGGCCTTCTGAAATGCCGTGTCTTCTTTTTCGTGCCAAACCAACTTTGCATCTTTTCCCGGAAGGCTGTACAAGGGTTCAAGCATAGTGAAAAGATTTGGCAAAAACTTATTGCAAAATGTAACCATTCCCACAAAGGATCGCAACTCGGCAACATTTCGCGGTAAAGGGGCTAGCCTGATTGCATCCACGTGCTTCTCGAGCGGGTGTGGTCCTTCAGCATCGATACGATGACAGATATGTCACTAATTTTTCACCAAACTTGCGGAAACGCTGTGGCACAGCTTGCAGGTTTATATTTCAGCATCGCTGCTCTTGGCTATCAGGACGTCGTCTAGATAAGCCTGGGTCCCTTTTAGTCCTTGCAGCAAACATTCAATTTTCCGTTGGAATATCGCTGGAGCTGATGTGATGCCAAACGGTAACCTGTTGTAGCAAACGAGCCCCTTCTGTGTGTTTATCACCGCTAATTTCCGCGAGCCTTCATCTAGCTCGACGTGATTGTAAACATCGCGAAGGTCTAAAATACTGAACTTCTTTTCCTCCACACAGGTTTGCAAAAATGTCGTCTATGACAGGCAAGGGGTACTGCTCAACATCACGCACAAGGTTGAGTGTAACCTTGAAGTCCCCGCAAATGCACACCGTTCCGTCCTTCTTCAAAACTGGCACTATGGGCGTTGCTCGTTCGGAATGAGGGACTGGAGATATTATGCAAGCTGAGACTAATCTGTCAAGCTCCGTAGACACTTTATCACGAAGTGCAAAAGGAATTGTCCTTGCCTTCAAGAACTTGGGGTTTGCTCCAGCCTTGATGTGCAGTCGGGCTGGCGGGCCTTTCATGAGACCAGAGCCCTCAGTGAAAAGGTCGGAGTGTTGCTAGAGCAGCGTCGGCACGTACTCCAAGGCTTGTTTTGACACAGGAGCCGTCGATTAGATGCTCAGCACCTGAATGCGTTCTTCTTAACTTTTTCAGCAGATCCCGACCGCAAAGACTGGGGTCATTGCAGTCTAAAACTGTCAGACTGCACTGCACTCTTGTGCCTTCATAAGAAACTGCCATTGTCAGTGCGCCGAGAAGCGGCAACGTTCCGAGATACCACGAAAGATGTACTTCCGCCTTTTGTAGCTGCCGCCATCGATGAGAGTGCAATTTGTAAATTCTCTTGGGAATGACACAAATGGGTAAGCCGGTATCGATGTACATCCTTATTTCGATGCCATTCCACGCAAACGATTTTTTGATGGGCGGTAGGAGAGAGCGCGTGGTGGTCAAGGACCAAATTTGTGACGCGCTCCGTCGCCTGAGCCATTACTGCTAGCATTCTGCTTGTTTCATTTGACACACACATTCTCGCTAAATGTACTTGCCGTGCACACTTGTAAGATTTGCGCTTTATTAGTCAACGAGCCTTGGCCTTATGTCCAAGCTTACCGCAACATTTGCACGCCCTGAGACTTCGCTCGCGATTCGTATTGACCAGAGAGCTTTAGCAATCTTGCTTGTTCTTGGTCCGTAACAATACGTTGCGAATCGCGTTCAGCGCTCTCTTCGGCAAGAGCAAGTGCGTCGGCTTCTTCAAGACTCAGATCTTTCTTCGTTAGCAGCTGCTTCTGCACATTCTTGGATCTGACGCCGCACACAGATCCAAGATTCTGTCCAGCATAGTCTCAAAATTGCAATTGTGTGCCATTAACGTATTGCCACTATGAATGCACGTACAGATTCCCTTTCTTGCTGGCAGTGATGGAAGAACTTGAAACTCTCAGAAATTTCATTCGGTACCGGGTAGTAGTAGCTGTTTAACGTCTTTACAACTTCGTTGTAGTTCAGGGCGTTAGGCTACCGCGGTGCTACCTTTCCGTTCAAAATTTCTATTGTCCTTATTCCAAGCGCAGCTCCCAGCAGGGCTCTTTTCTTAGCATCGTCCTTCACATCATTCGCTTCGAAATAGGCTTCAACCTTGACTAGGTACGCCTGCCACTTACAGTGGCTTGCCTGACTGATAAGAAGTTTTTGATATAGTTGTAGGTTCTTGCGCCACTATAAACTTCGGTGGAATAAAATCAGATCCCATCACTCTAGGCCCGAGGGGAACTCCGCAAGGGGCGGTACTGTCACCCCTCTTGTTCAATTTGGCTATGAAAGATCTACCAGGCCTTCTTTCCGAAATCCCCGGCGTCAAACACACATTATATGCGGATGATATCACTGTCTGGTGCAACTCGGGGAGTGACGCCGAGATCGAGGAGCGTCTTCAAGCAGCAGCCGACACGGTGGACCGGTACGCCAGGGAGAGAGGTCTCCAGTGTGCGCCGGAAAAGTCCGAGTTGCTAATCCTGAAGAACCCGAGGACACCCCTAGCGCAGAACATCTCGGTGTATATAGAGAACCACCCAGTACAGAAACCCACGGAGATCAAGATACTAGGGCAGTATATCCCGCAGGGGCGACAGAACACCACCACTATGAAGAAGCTTACAACATCCACCGAGCAAATCCTCCGCATGATACATCGTATCCGAAATAAACACCATGGCATGAAGGAAAGGGACACCATCCGCTTAGTGCAAGCTTTCGTGATCTCTCGGATAATGTACGGGACGGCATTCCTTAACCTCTCCAGGTCGGAAATTGAAAAGTTGGAGGTACTCATCAGGAAAGCCTACAAGACGGCACTGGGGCTACCAAACTCCACGCCAACAGCAAAGCTCATGGCTCTAGGAGTACATAATACCCTCAAAGAGATGTGGGAAGCACAATGGTTCTCACAACTGAATCGGCTCGCACTCACAAAACCCGGCAGAGAACTGCTCGATAAAATCCATGTTAATCTGCCCTATACAATTGACCAAAGGGAAGAGGTCCCACGCGATGTGAGAAGACGCATAAACGTGCACCCCATTCCGCGGAATATGCATCCCGCATATAACACCGAGAGGAGGAAAGCAAGAGGTGAATCCCTGCAGAAGAAATGGGACAAGCAAATTAACACCCTTTACGTGGACGCAGCAGGACCAAATAATGGAGTCATGACTATTGTGGTCTCAACGCCTTCAGGGTTGATGGTGAACTGCGCCTCGGTGAAAACATCTAACCCCACTCACGCAGAGGAGGCAGCTATTGCATTAGCTGTAGCATCTAACCCCAACGCCGTTGTGCTCACTGATTCCCAGAACGCCTGTCGAAACTTCAATAACGGATTAATTCACAAGTCAGGGTTGTCATTGCTGACTAAGCATCCACCCAACCAGGTCTCAGTAATCTGGTTCCCCGGTCACCTGGAACTACCAGGAGGAAACGAAGCCGCCCACAGGCATGCCCAAGCTCTTCTATACCGGACGTCTCCCCCTGATGACCATGAAGGGTGCCGCGACCTAATAGGCTTAGCAGTGTATGCTGACAATCTTGCGCCATACAGAACAGCCAGAAAGGAGTACCCAACACCACACAAATCCCTCAACAAGTTAGAAGAGAACACCCTTAGGAGACTACAAACCAACACCTACCCAACACCAGCTAAATTACACCAGTGGTACCCTACACTATACTCTCCACAGTGTCCACATTGTGGAGCGGTAGCTAACCTCTACCATATGGTGTGGGCATGCCAATATAATCCCTTAGTTGACCCCATTCCCAACCCCTCGGAGGAGCAGTGGGAGGCTATTCTGCTCAGCGATGATCCTGACCGTCAGCACTGGCTGGTGGGGAGGGCCAGCGCAGCAGCAGCAGCCAGTGGACTACCGGACTAGGCGGTCCACCCACATGTTCGGAGAACATTGAAGAAATAAAGACGTTTGTAATCAATCAATCAATCCTGCCACTTACCTTTTAATTCTCCATGTTCCGGTAGCATATATATATATATATATATATATATATATATATATATATATATATATATATATATATATATATATATATATATATATATATATAGGAGAGAAAAGCGAGAAAGAAGGAAAGACGGACAATCGACGCATGCGCCGAGAGGCGCACATGGCCACGGATGGGTTATCTGCAGAAGGAACGAAGGAAGGAAGCAAGGAAGGAAGAAAGAAAGAAAGAAAGAAAGAAAGAAAGAAAGAAAGAAAGAAAGAAAGGAAGGAAGGAAAGAAGAAAGGAAGAAAGGAAGAAAGGAAGGGAATAAAGGATGGAAGGAAGGAAGAATTAGGGAAAGAGAATGAAAAAGAACGAGAGAAAGGAGGCAGAACGAAAGGAAAAACGAAAGAGGGAAAGACACAGAAATGAAGAAAGAAATAAGAATGAAAGAAAGAGACAAAAATGAAGAATGAAAGAAAGGGCGAAAGGAAGAAAGGTAGAAAGAAAGACAAAGGGAAAGAGAGAGGGAAGGAAGGAGAGAAAGAGAAAAATAAAGAAACAAGTGGAGGGCTACAGATCAATTTCTTCCACCTGGCGCTCGTACTCACATCGTGCACTGTAGACGAACATTTAAGTTTCCTGGCCGCCGCGGTCGGGATTGACTCCGCGTCCTTTGATCCAGCAGCCATGCGCTCTAACTTCTAAGCCACCGCCGTGAGTACGCCATTCCGGGGCAGGGAATCCATCCACAAAACATGCTTGCGGATATAAGCCTTTTCTGATCGTTGAGGCATGAAACCGTTCCATACTGCCGTCAGGCATTGAAGTTTCATTTTAGGTCTAAACTGAAAAGCGAGGGTCGCAGCGAGGCATCTTAGTAGACAGGAGCCAATGGGCGCTGCATAGAATCCGGACACCGACGCGGGAACAACAAGCTTCGGTATACACGAATGGATTTCTGCATTCAGCATCATGTGCTTTTAAGAGCGTTAACTCTTACTCATCAAGTTTCGAGATTTTGTGGGCTCTGCTACCACCCTGAGATCTCAGCGCCATCTGTGGTAGCAATTAGAAAACAGCACATCTCGCACTAAGACTTGTAGCGCCATCTAGAATAGCATTGCAGAAACAACCACTTGCTGTGTGCCAATGATGCCTTCACGGTCCTATATGACCGTGATTGGACCGTGGTAGATAGAGGTGGAACTATGTGAGTATGACGTCAGAGGCCGAAATGGTGGCATAGTTCCGAAAGCTGTCCCGTTACAGAACCGCTATATATGCATGCATTCGTTCCGCTATATATACCCCAAGAACAAGGGGCACCCATCCGGGGAGAGTTGTGTACCGAATTCGGTAGGTAAATAAAGCTTTATGGGTTGTGGTATAGAAATAAAACCACAATTAAATATTAGGTAAACATTGTACACATGCAATTAATAATTAAAGCATTAACATATCGCACCGCGAGCCGTATTCTAGGCTCACCTTGACTCCCCCCCACCCCCCCCCCCCCCAAACGAAGCAAATTCCGTTTGGGACGTATCTTGAGGGGATGTAACTCGACAACGTGTAGACGTGCATTTTAATTTATCTGACAGATGCGGCTAGGCGTCGATCGCTCTACTAGGCGGCGTGCGTGCACGCGTAGCCAAGCATGTTGGCAACCCACCCCGTTTCAAAGAGGACGCTCTTATGTTGCATCCGTTCTTCCGTAATGAGCCGCCTCCCTCGGGAGCTCCTCTCATGGGCGCTCGTTTCGCCGATACGTTCGCTACTGCAGTGTGTTTGAAAAAGAACATGGATCATCCCAAACCATCGACACCTTACGCCGTAGCCGTAGAAGGTCTGGGAAAGAAGTTCAAGAGATCAGACATACTCGGATACTTGCGAGAACGCCGGGCGGCTAAATTCGTATTTCCATTGGTGCACTTCCCTTTAATCTCATTCATATGAATTCTAGTAAACCAAACATCTAACGTTCGTTACTTCAATGTCTTCCGGGCGGTGGCAGCCTTTCTTGCTTTCCTCGCGAACAAAGGAGTTGCAGCGATACTACACTGCTTTTTTCGAGAATAACGGGAAAAGTGAAGCGAGCGTCACTAGCCCCTTCCAAAGCAAGGTAATGTGGCTTTTACAATTATGGCGCGCAGCTCTTAAGCGCCAGTCACGGGCCGTCATGGAAGACCGTCATGGGCAGGGAGGGGTACGGTGTCTACACATGCGAGCGGCGTCTCGGGTCAGTGGGGTCGGTAGATCAGATCGGATTATTGCGTCGCTTCCTGTTCGTCATGTCGGGCGTTCGGGGCGCGGCACGAGGGGGGGGGGGGGGGGGGGGGCAAAGCGAGGTCGATTAGGGTCTGGCAGATTGGGGCACAGCCGGGAGGGGTGGACCAAGAACTCACAGCCGACGACCAGGCTGGCGTATGACACCGAAGCTGCCGGACCAGGATGTCGAAGAGACCCCGCAAGTTCCATCAAATGTTACGTGGAAAGAATCAGGCACGAATGATGGCGGAGAGGTGCTTTAATGGCCGCTGGCCTAGTGCGAGCTCTCGATCCCGCGCCACTTCCAGCTTCGTCTTCGTCGTCACAATACTTTGTTAAGTTCAGCGTCACAAGCATGCGTATCTCGTTGCGAAAAGCGCTTCGTCGCGCGGCCCTTGCCAAATTCAGATCTTGAACGCCGTATACGTGGTCGTATTTTACCCGGTGATGTCCATGATACAATATACGTGGTAGACAACAGTCGAAAAGGAAATTGAGTGGCCTTGAAGCCGCAAAAAAACTATCAAAGCAGCCTTAAGAAACGCCTTGCTCAAATGGTCGACGACTACTTTGAAAGCAACCAGACCTCGCCTGCCGAGCCAAGCTTACCAGTGCCGGCGTTGGAGGCGCTTAACGCTGCCCTCCAGTGCCACCGCCTGACCATTGCAGGTTGTCTATAGATTGCCCGCGTCGGCTGCGCTATTCAGATCGTTTTCTTACTATTACATAATGTCTGCTTAAATGCGCCAGTATATCCCGTTCCTCTCCTTCATAACTCCTCCCCTACTATTGTGACGACCTCGCGAAACATCGACCTCGTCTCCGAAAACAAGGCATTGGTGCAACAGATTGAACGTATCTCAATCCACTTCTCCGACCACATAGCCACCTTCATGACTATCAAAGATTGGGAATGGAGTGTTACTTGACGAAAGAGTGTGTGGAAACTAAAGAGTGCTTGGTAACTTTGCATACATTGAAATTCTATACTTCATTGTACCGCTAAATCACATCACCTTTAGAGTTGCGCTGAAATTTCGCATTAGGGATTGTCGTAATCGCTTTTGGAATTTTTTTTTATATCTTTTGTGCACAGAGACACCTTAATTGCTGGCTGCAGTCGCGAAGGAGGTATCTCCGTAGAGCGAAGGGGAATAAAGAGCGCTGCATGATCATCACACAATCTCCGCCAGACAAAACTGCAAAATTGAATTCTAACGTCGCCAGTTGATCGTAGGATAACGTGAAATCGTCGACCCCTGCGGGTTGCTGTCGGTGCTTAAGTGACGGAGAAATATCCTTCTCCTTATGCATTATGCCAACACTATGACCTCGCGTGTGGCATGCATATCGCATGTGTCAAGAAAGGTCAACGGCACACCTTTATCGAGCGCAACGTGCATATTTTTATATGATGTTATGTGCACATTCCTAAGAAATGATGGCATGCTTTAAGACGGCGTATTGCTTTCAGGCTGAAACTTGTATCAGTTGCATGTTTGGCTTTCGGCGGCGATATTGAGCTCAATCAAAACTTGACAGAAGGTGAGGAAGTGCGTTACGTGTGCACTGCTGCTGCCGTTATCTCATCGCCAGCAGTGCATGCAACTTCTGTCAAAATAGTACATCCTAAGAGGTGTCTTTGTTAGTTTTCGGTACAAGCCCTAATTTCGGAAGCGCGAGGACCCGAACTTTAAACTTTGAAACACCGTCTATCCCTAACGAGCCAGACATCGTGGCACAGAAGCAAACCGCCTTGGCTTTTTTTTATTTTTGACAAAGGCTGCGCATGTGTATGCGCGGCTTGCATATCCATTAGCGGCTTTTCCACATTTTTCTGCACAGCGGTTTGTCTGCCTTTCCTTACAAACCGAATAAGAATAAGGGATTACGTTCTCACTTTACCATGCATGGAGCATGTTATTGCTCATAACAGACATTTAATATGGATATTTCCGCTTTTGCTCTGTGGGGCAGAAAAGAGCCGTGCTTTGAAGGTCGTTTTTGATTATTATTCAGAAAGGAGAGAGCTCGATAGGGACGTGCTGGGCAGCGACAGTCTTGTCAAACAAGTTGGGAGAGTGAAGCCTAATTTCTGGTGGTAAGCGCGGCCGTCGGCCAGTTGCGCTGGTTCGTTGCAGCCTTCATGTTTCGTTTTTCATAAATACAGGCTCTAATGAAGATCGGCTGAGGTATTTGAGCATCAAGATCCCCGAACCTATCGCACCCTTCCAGCGGTGCGGTTAAATTCAGCTTCTCCGTGCCGAACTTGGAGAAACAATCTACTTACATTCAGATAATTACAGCTGTGAAGGAGTGTCTCTACTTTGACAATCGCGCGCTCAAGATAAGGTGAAATTTTTCGCCGTGATTCGCTGTGTCATCAGATAATCCAAAGTACCTTGTGATAAAAATAAAATAAAATTGAAGCTGAGAAACAGCTACATTAGGTTCATTAGGAATTAAGGCGAGCAAAATTTAGTTCGCTGAATTTTACTCAGGTGGAGGGACAAGTAGGAAACGAATTCTTCATGGGCAGAGTGCGGTGTAAGTGAAATACCGAGTATCAGTTTAAGGTACGACCAATAAGAGGCAAAAATGTGAAGTGACGAAACATTTCTCTCTGCTTGAGGGTCAGTGTACTGTTATCTGATGATTCAAGCTCCTTCATGCAATAAACAACTATTATGCGTTTTTCCTTGCAACGCTGGAGCTCTTTAAAGAGGACATTACTCATGTACTTTAGTCAGTACTTTTTTCTTGAGAAGAGGCCCAAAGTGAAGGCCTAGCGTATCTTAGCCCCGTACAGCTTTATGCTAACCGCCAGCTGGCTATCCACGCTATGTCAACGGATATATTGCCACGTATATCGCGGCTTGTATAAGCAGGCGTCACGTCTGGTGCCGCCGGGCGCATCTACAATAATACCATGGTTTGTTGTTTTTATTGGATACAATGATAGCAGTGCGTCTCGTAATAACCTGGAGGAGTTGTTGCAGTTCACCACGCACTGTGCTGGTTTATAATTTCGGTACTTCAGATGGTCGCACCCCTTGAGAAACAATTTACAGCCATTGGGCACGTATACCTTTTTGATTTATTGTCATATAGTCTTAGTCAAAAATTTAGAGCCCCGAGCGTTTGCTTCTAAGCTTAGAAGTGGAGCTCCTCTAGCATTCTTGGAAGTCCTACGCGTTTGAGAGGGCAGGGCCAAAAACCATTATAACTTCCCGATATTTAGATCTCTAAGGATGTACCACAGTCCCCAGTGCGGCTCAGAAGCAAAACACCCTGGGCTCCAAGCTTTTTAAAAAGCGAGTACGTATTCAGCGCTTTAAAGAACATTAGAAATAACTTTACTAGCTTGAAGCGACATATTTTAAAACTTTCGGTAGATTAGCATTTATTTCAGTGTGCATAAGATTAAACGCGTGTCAGTGATATTTAACTGCGCGCCACGATACTTACGGCGCAGTTAAGCTTTTTGTTCACTTTCCTGGACGCGCGTCAGCATATGACACAGGTTGGTGCAGTCGTTGCTGCTTGGACGATGCAGCAAAGGTTAGTGTTTTTTTTTTTAATCTAGCTTACAATGCTGATTTTGCAGGCAGCGCTTCATAACCCTTTTGACATTAGAATACAAATCGCTAGATTTACACTTGTTTAAACTTTACTCCGGTTTGATGACCGATCCGAAGAATTTTATACATCAGTAGCATGACTGGGCATAGGTTACGCTGATCGTTGTTAACTTGCACAGAAACCGAAGCTTGAAATGGTAGCAGCTGATGTTATTAATACCGAGAAAAACGTTCAAAAATATTGACCGTTAATATTATGTTTCTTCAAGCAAATAAAATACTCATGATCTGTAGCCTCCACAAGCGAAAAGTATGTGAGGCTAAAATGACATGTAAAATAAATCACATACCGTACTTTAGGCGCTTTAAATGGTCACGATGTATTAGCCTTCTTTTCTGAGGGAAAAGTATATATATCTGTGCCTGAGCGGATAATGTGCCGATCTAAATATTCGGGCGCATAACTAATCTTTTAAATCTTTTAAATCAATTTAAGGACGGAAGTGAAGAAAATTGGGATGGAATGGAATTTTTTTCTACAATGTTATCTTGTCCAGTCAGAAAGAGCAAGTGTACCAGGAGGTCACCATAAGTTTTCGAATCTTAAACAATGAAGACAATAACATCATGTGGGTATCTATTGAATACAAATAAGAAATTGCTAAAAATCTAAATTTAAAGGGGCGAGCGACCTCACTAAAGTAATGCAACGTCTGGAACCCACGGGTTACTTTTAGCATGTTTGCTGACAACTAACGAAAGCGAAGTGAAGACCGGAATTACTAATATCAATTCTAAGTCCTACTGCGCGTGGGCCGCCCGCCATTTTAATAATAATAATAATAATTGGTTTTCTGGGGAAAGGAAATGGTGCAGTATCTGTCTCATATATCGTTGGACACTTGAACTGCGCCGTAAGGGAAGGGATAAAGGAGGGAGTGAAAGAAGAAAGGAAGAAAGAAGTGCCGTAGTGGAGGACTCCGGGATAATTTCGACCACCTGGGGATCTTTAACGTGCACTGACATCGCACAGCACACGGGCGCATTAGCGTTTCGCCTCCATAAAAACGCAGCCGCCGCGGTCGGGTTCGAACCCGGGAACTCCGGATCAGTAGCCGAGCGCCCTAACCACTGAGCCACCGCGGCGGGTCCATTTTAATGCAGAATACAAATTCTGAGGTTGCATTTTTTTTCTCTCCCTGTTTCACGGCGGCTGCGAGTGTTCACAGCGGAAATAAGGTGTCTAGGCCAGTTCTTCACCATATTTAAATGACTTGGGCATCCATTGAAGAAGGGTGAAGTGGATGCCCAAAGCGATACCCTTCGGCGACATGAAGTACTTTCAGAGCTCCCGCGATTCCGTGCTCACCCGTGTACGCAGCCTGTACCTCGTGCCTCGCACCTTGGGCGTTGTCGTCATCTGGCGGGGCACGAGGTCGAAAAAAGATGCTCCAGTCGCCTTGAAAGGCCACTCAAGAAGAAAGCCTGCAATGAATCTATACAGCGACATCTTGTGACAGCAGCAGCCGCATTTATCACTGGGTGTGGCAGGAAGGCTATGAATACAGCTGAGGCGGAGCCCTGCTTTAAGAACGCTACACCTATGCGAAAGAATACGGCCACAAACGTACGGCCGCCGACAGGAGGATGAGCGCTCTTGGGACGCTGCCTGTAAGCGCGCTCTACGACACGATGCGCAATTCTGAGCCAAAACATTTCTCATAGTATAAAGTAGTCAATATAAATCTCTGAAAACTGAAAAACAATTGGCACGCACTGATGCATGGTAACATCCTTCAAACTAATCGACACGATTTCAAAAACAATGCGGACCAGTTAGCGCTGATATAACGCATTATTACGAATGTGATTTTCACTGTTCTCTTCCACACTTTTTCCCGCGTCAGTTTCTCGCCGTCCCAGGAAGAATATTGTTACGAAGTGGTAACTGCAAACCAGGGAGTGAAACGACAGGGAAAATAGCGTCTAAACAAAACTCTTTATTTGGGCTGACTTTCGCCCACAATGGACTGAATCACTCGGCGGCAGCGCAGAAACAAGCATACTCTGCGGCCGTCGAACAGAATGCCCGTCCCTATCGGCCGTGGCCAGTTTAAAGGTGATAGCGAACTTTGGAGTTAAACGTGCAAAGTTATTGGAACACTGGAACAACGTAGAATCAGCTTTGCCTGGATACGGTCAATCGAGATAAATATGGTCGCGTCTTTCATCGCAAACAAAGCGATAAAGCGGCGTGCTGACAGGTTTGAAGAATGAACAAACACTGCAAAGATTCGCGGCAATATGTTCTCTGGCGTGTGCGGGCCAACCGGTAAAAAAAAATATGGATTCCCGGCATACTGCAGAGCCATGGTAGAGATTTCAGCATTACAAACGAGACACAACAATTATTTTGTAGCGTGAGCTACACTGGCCGAGGTGAGCAGCTTCGCGTGGCTCCTGGAGAGCCGTGCTGTGCATGCGCGACCAGCAGTGACTTCACACGGCGCACAGCTGGCGTGCCGGAGCCGCCGCCGCCGTGCGTGCTCGCCTCGCCGGTCATCAAAGAGTGTGTCATAGCAGTGGCAGACGCACTGGCGCCGGCGCGTGCCCAGCTGTGCGCCTCCGTTGCGCAGTAGGTATGTCCTGCGCCGGAGCGGCTTGATAGCGCCTCTAATTTTGTGCGCATGTCTAGAGGTATCATTGGGGGAATACATATAGCGGGGCGTTTGCCAGCGTGGTATAGCCATGGAGAAGGAGAGCGAAATTGCTGCTCACGCTACGTATATCCTGGTATAGCCGAGCTAATCCACTGCTAAATTTATTGTGCGTGGACATTGTATTCTGAACGCAATTATTTAAAACCAACGAGCGACTGGTGCGCTGTCTTATCGACGAACATAACGGGCAACTGCTGTGAGGCTATTTCGTCTCTGAAGGCTCTTCAGCAAAAAGTCGTACTGACCATACGGCACGGGCTATACAAAGATGGTTTATTGCCTTCGTCTTGTGCGGGAGTAATGCACGAATATCCGGACACGCAGCGGATCCGCATCGCGGGAACTCCATTTTATCTGCATGTCGCGTGGACACGGCACTTGTTCCCATTTCATCGTTTGTTTGCTCTCGATCCACAAATGGCGAAGGCCATTCCGCTTGTTGCTCGAGCTGTGCCTAAACATTATAAATTGACCTACCCTTTTCTTGCTTTGCTCAACCTCGACTGAACAGCGCCAATGAAAATCCGTTTAATCTGCACTGAACAGAGAGTTACAGTAACTATCCTGTGAACGTCGAGATATGTTTTCCAGGCACTCAATACCCATGCAAAAGCCGGCGCTACCGCAATATCTCGACGAACACTTATTCTAAATTGTCAATTATGCAAAATGTTAACTATTAAAAGCCCATTGTTTAATTAAATTCTATTTTCTACCAAAAAAAAAAGTGGCAAGAACTATGCCCAGAATGCCTAATGACGTCTTCTCCCTACTCATCGGGATCTATTTCGTAGCAGAGAAACATTTGCCTTCTGATTAACAAGAACACGCCAATTACGAACTTGTGAGGTAGCCTCTGACTGGGTACTTTTTTATTTATTTATTGCAACCTCAAAGGCGCCAATAAAGGTTTACATTGCATGAGGGAAGTGAGAAAGAACATGAAAGAAGTATTGAAGTTTTTTTTCTAATTTAACTTTACATTTCCTAGACAGCTGCATCCACTCCTTAAAGACTGCACAATTTACTCAATCAAACACTCGTATCTCTACAGTTTGTCGCAGTACCATTTTACGTATCTTTAAATAGAGGACTTCTGATTTCAAGCCGCGTTCTTTTCACACCAGGGAACCTCGAAAACAAGTCAATTAGAGCTGAGTTATGAAGTTTTCAGACGCCTGTGGCCGCGAAAGAGAGGCAATCACAGTCTCAACCTTAGAGCAACAGGCCAGCCCATGGCTGACGTATTCATTGCTTTCCTTCACGTCCACCCTTTCGAGGAGTAAGCAATCGATGCACCCAAAAAGGTGTTTTGCCATGCTCAGGTGGCGCTCAAAACGATCAATTTAGTTTTGACGATGATCACATTTCTACAAAACCTGAGGCCTTATCTAGGAAGGACTCCTTCCTTGCTTCATACCTTTCCTCCTCGGCTACTGATGGCAAAGGTTGACTGCTAACTTCTAGCCAGATTTGCGCACCTTCGGCTCCGCTTTCTGAGGCGCTGACCACGATTAAAAACTAATGAAAGAAACCTTCAATATAACTGCTCGAAAGCACGTTGCCTTATTCCGGGTAATAGCTTTTTTTCAATTTGACATTAGCAAAGAAAAGCGTAACGCCAACAGTAGTTTGGCTAATTCTAAACTACGAGGAGGTGCTACGGTGAGGTCCTTTGCCGACTTGAGTTTAGAGTAATGTTAGTGTGAATTTTTCGCAAACGACTGATAAAACTATGGCGACATAATAGAAGTTGAATTCCATAGAGTTCAAAGACTGAGCTCATCTCAGACGAAAATATATCACGTTTGCCAAATTAAAATGCTTGGCCTTGCTGGCTTTCAAATTCGCAGTGGCATCTGCTCACGTTGAGGCGCTTTGTGGACGACGATACGTGGGTGACTGCTGCGAGCCAATGAAAAACAGACCGAAAGCTAAATCGGGAAACAATAGTCTGTGATCGCTGCCCTCATTGAATTTGAAAACTTTCTGCTTTTCTCGCGGAGCCGAAAAATTCCTTTAATCGTTACCCTTTTGCGGGTGATGAAGACATGCTCAGAACTGTTAAGGTGCTTGTTTTTACATTTTTCGCGTTATGAAAAGGGCATTTTACTTCTGCCCGTATTATGACATGAACTTAACAGCTCGTAACACGTGGTATTCGACACAGCGACGTGTGCTAAATGATTTACAGTACGTCGCTGTCTCCTAAGCATGCGCCTTTGTTCTTCGAGCTGCGTTCATCCCGCAAAAGTAATAATAATAATAATAATTGGTTATTAGGGGGGAAAGGAAATGGCGCAGTATCTGTCTCATATATCGTTGGACACCTGAACCGCGCCGTAAGGGAAGGGTAAAGGAGGGAGTGAAAGAAGAAAGGAAGTGAATGTTCAATCCTAGGTCTTGCGTTGAGGCGCGTTGCATGTACACCGATCGCCAAAAGTATTCTGAACTTTCAATGCAGGCGAGATGTAAAAGCTCACTTATAGTGTGCTATTTCAGGGTGCGTAAAGGAACCACACTTGGTTTTATTAAAACAGTGTCTTTAAGCTCCGCGTTCCTTGTAGCCCGCGTGTCACTGTGTGGCGTTAAACCTCGCATAAAAACACCAGCGGCCAAAGTGTGCTATGCTCGACATAGGTGAAAAATTAAAATTGTTCTGCCTTCAATGCGCATTGCTTGAAAATGAAGGTATTATGGGCAGATCCGAGAGTCAAAATTATAGTGCGTATGTTTTTTCTAGGCGTTGTGAAAATACATCGATGAAATTAAGCTTATTTTACTCTAAAGCTATGCGTGAGCAGGCTTTACCGGCAGGTTGTTCCTTGAGTTAAACGGAGCGTACAGTTCCCAAGTTCGGTGCTTTGCGCAAATGCGGAACTCCGTTGGCTGTGAAGTGCAGTGATACCATATAAATGCAGCGCCCTGGATCCCGATGACGCGTCCTGGACACTGGAGCACCCTGGATGAATGAGGGGTCCTGGAAGCGGGACACACATCAAAGCTAAAAAAAAAATTGTCATGAAGCGTTAGTTTCTCGTCATTGTTCGTTGTTGTTATCAACGATAGAAAAAGGCCACTTCAGAATAAGGTATACCTTGCCAAAAATGCCTTAGCATCAGTGTTCAAAAAACTGCGAATGTCCGAGTTTACGACGCAGCGGTTTTATTTCATTTCTCCATTCTGCCTACTATCTTTCATTCGCGTTGCCTCAGCTCAGGTGCCTCCGCAGTGATGGTAGATGCCGGGGCTGCTACCAAAAATGTTTCCTTGCTTTTGATTTCATTATCTCTTTTTTTATTTTTGAATAAACACTACTAGTACTATTCGGGCTAGGCACAAGAGTTGCAGAGCGAGGCAATAAAACCTTCTGTTAGGTCGCGACTTAATGACCTATGTAGCCTGCCCAGGCATGCCAAATGATTCCTGAGCAAGAAATTTAAAGAAGGAAATTTTACGCATATGGACGTAGATAGAGTAGTCAGATTTTGGTATAGGCAAAAGGCTGCTGCGCGTACAACTTTCTAAACTTTGATATACGCAAAAGGCTGTTGCGAGTAGAACTTTCCAACTTGATCTTGAATGTTGCGCGACATACGTTTTTGTTGAGTATATATCTCGAATGCTGTTAAACCTAAGTACCAGAAACTGTGTTTTCGAACATAATTTCATTTTACTGCCTGTGACCAATTTAGGACCGGGTTAAGAATGTATAAATACACTCTTGTTTAAGAATTGCGAGGTAGGTACACAAAGATATATGGTTATCATGTTTTATGATACGGGTATTACTATCCCCTATGGGTGTTACTTGCTTTCTTAATACAGAAGATTCTAGTACAGCCTTAGAATGCGCGACTTTTTCCGAGCAATACATTCATGTTACTTTTTAGGTAATATAAATATGCATTCACAGTGTGATTCTAAATAAAAGCATCGAGTGGCTGCAACTGGTTTTTCTCTCATTCGTGCACACCTTTCTTAGAGCAGTTTACTTTCGAATTCTTTCCAAAAATGTAGCCAAATGCTCAGACGTGGCGTGATATTATTGTTCTTTTATTCTCCAGCAAGGCTCTCTGGACCGACCGCTCTGGAGACGGTACTTCTTTTCTGCTGTAGTCGCCGGAAAACTTCGCAGTTATCGTTACCTTTTAAAATCTTCGAGTTTGTCAAGAAAGTAGCATTCTGACTTTAATTCACCACAAACGTTACATGATTTGAATATATGGCTAGGAACGAAAGATCAGCTGCATATTTTTCCTTCGTACGGCTTAACTAGCGGCGTTCTCGTCATGCCTTTCGAGCGCCGTTGTTGGCATTTATGAGCCGCAGCTCTGCACTCGTGTCGCCGAGGGCATTCTTTGCGACGCAGCTGTAAAGGTCGATGTCCTTGTGTTGCACTCGGCGCAAGTAGGAGGTACGCCGTGCTTCGTCGTTCTCGTGTCTTTCTACTTCGGCATTGCCGACGTCTGCTCGCAATGAGCCACCGTGCCCGCGTTTGGTCCAGTAAACCACGGGCGCAGGATGGCCTCGAGCACCGCAGGAGAGCGTTGCAGTGTCCGGACCATCTGCTTCTGTTCCTTCAAAGTTGATTGCCACAATCTCGGGTGGGTCTAGATGGGAAAAAGTGAATAATGCTAAGTGAGCACATATTGTATTTCCTACGTAATGTTATAGCCCTAGAGATACAACCAAAGTCAGTGGTTATTTTTTGTAGGTATGTGCAGGGTCTTTTAATTAAGAAAATACAGATGCCGTCATCTCTATGAGCGCGAAGTCAAGAGTTTAACGGAAGCCCGTCTGGTCGGGATGTGAACAAGGATCCCGTACTAATAAGGCTCCCGCCTGGGAGCCGAAACGTCGTTTCCTCTTTCTTTTGCTGGATGACTTTTATGAAATAATGTTATAGCCCTAGAGATATAACCAAAGTCTGTGGTTCTTTTTTGGTAGTTATGTGCAGGATCCTTTAATTAGGAAAATACAGATGCCATCGTCTCATCTTGCCGCGAAGTCAAGAGTTAGATGGAAGCCCGTCTGGTCGGGATGTGAACAAGGATCCCGTACAAATAAGGCTCCCGCCTGGGAGCCGAAACGTCGTTTCATTTTTCTTTTGCTCGATGACTTTTATTCTTCGTTCATCCTCTACTGACAGTACGCTGACTACATTCATTCCACCTCAGGTCCCGCTTGGAAGAGTCTCTCGCATCCACTGATGCGAGCACTTTTGCATACAGAGGCTGTAGTTTACAGATTGATGAAACGAGCACTGATTTTTTTAGTCAGCTGCAAATAGTCGTTTGCTGCTTATAAGTGGTAAGAACTATTGCACTCAGATCTTGCAGCAAATGAGATATTTCCGCATTAGTTGGGTATAAACAGTCTTTTGCTCCATATAACCTTCAAAAACTATTATTCATATCATGTAGTTAAGTTGATATTTCGCATTAACCAGACATAAATTGTAGTTTGCTGCTTATAAGCGGTGTGAACTATTGTTCATTTCGTGCAGCAAGCGAAAATTTTAGCATTAATCGTACATAAAAAGTTGTTTGCTGCACATAAGCAGTACCAACAATTTCATTCGTGTCATGCAGCAACTGACATATTTCCTCATTGGTGTCGAATATTCTGTTCCTCAAGGCTTTGTATCGTACATTTTAATGCACTGTAACTATGTCAGCTGGTGGTGCATAAATTATTTGTCTATATGTATATACTTCCATATTTTATCGTAACTTCGTGTTTCGACTGTACTATTCCTGAACATTTAGCCTTTGCGATCTATGCCTTTATGCCAGCGCGCTTAGTTGCAACAGTTGTCACAATCAAACTTATGGAGACATTTAGCTTTGAATAATGAACATTTACCCCAGGAATGAATATATTTTCTAGAGTATTGGGTCCACAGGACGTTTGAGGTAATCATTGGAAAGTGTAATTAGTGAAGATATATGATGAATGATCAATATGGATTTTTATCTCTCAAGGGCATCTGTGGCCAAAGAGTGCCATGACACAAAGTATTTTCGGTTACTCAAGATGGGGTCAATGACCCGTTTTCCAAACATTTCGACCCTGATAAGCCGAGCACCAGGAAGGGAAAAGCTTCTACCCATTGTATAATGGGGGGTACTCGGCGGCGCTGAGGATCAAACCCCGCACTTCCCCCATGCGAGGCGGATGCTCAACCACTTGGCCACCGCTGCGGTTAGTGAAGATATATAAGAGGGCTAACATTACGTGCAGAACTAAATTCACTGTTTATTCAAACAATTGATTACTTTGAGCTGTGAAACAAATTTAATATTTTTTTTACTTTTTAATTTAGTCATGCGAAAGTCACGCTTACAGTACATTACCTGCTACTGTTTACATTTAGTGTTTAGAGGCCATTTTCTCTGTCTTCCTGCTGCCTTCCTGTCTTCCTACGTGACAATATTTTGACTTTTGTAACTTCTCTCTCTCTATGTAAAGCTTATTATTTTGCCCACTGCTTTCCCTTCTATAGGTACTTACAGAAAATTTCCAGAGAAATTCGCCGATATGCGGTTGCAGAGGCGCCGCTCCCCACGGTGCATACGTATACGCCAGCATCTCGTCTGCTTAAGGTGGTCATATTTAGCCATTCGCCTTTCGCAAGGTGAGCAGCTGAAATTAAGAAATTATAGTTATACGTTATAAAAATTATAGTTAAAAGGTGCGCAGGTCTTAGCTACTTCAAAACTTCTAACACATTATCCACTTGCCAACTATCTAGCCGTACGGTATCGATCACTTTGAAGAACAACTTAATATCAAACTCTAAACCAAAACAGGGCTTCGAAAAATTAAACAATAACAGGATACCAGCAAAGTGAGCCCAGCATGTACTGGCAGCTGGAAAGTGGTATTCATTTGACTTTACGATGCCGCCAATTATTATAAAAATAGAGATATGCGAATACTCAAGATTTATGAATAGCAAACCGAATATTTTAGTCCTCTATTCGCTGACAGAATCAGATACTGCATGTTCAAAATTATTCCAAATGAATCGAATCCGTTCCCAAGTTTTCGAATAGTTCTCAAAAAAGTGGCCAGAAGTTTCAATAGGGCATGCCATACGTTCCTCCAACGGCTATTTCAACACGAGGACTCAACCCGATGCCACAAAAAAATGTCGCGGCAATCAGCCTGGGCGGGAAGAATGGTTCAGCGCCCCATGCGCAGTGCATTTTTGCAGCGTTCAGAATGCCCGTAAACATGGCCTTACGAATTTTGCGACCCGATAGTGTTCCTCAAGGAGTAGGAAACCCTGTCTACGAGCCCGATATTGGAATACAAAACTTATTATCGCCTCTATCATCTGTACTGAGATTTGGCGCCCTGTTCGTTCTCTGCCGTTATCGCTAGAAAAAGGTAATTTTCCCATGCACATGCAAACCCAGTCAGAGTTCACATACTGACTTCATCTTGAGCGTCCCCTAGTCAAAATCAGAGTTGCAACCTATGATGGCTGCACCTTTGCCGATACTTATAGCGCCGCTGCTAGCGCTTCGCTGTTTCACGTGTATTTCACACAGGTACCGAAAAATCACAAACATTTTCCGTTTGTAGTCCCTTAGCTTCTTTCACTATTTCATTCGTATTCGGTTCGGTAGAAAAGCCAGCCTATTTGTGTCCATTTTAGTTTCAAAAAAGCTCTCTTCGGACAGCTGTGTTAGACCATTTTGAGTCACTGGGTCAATTTACATAAGCAACAACCATTCCGAGACAAAGAGTGTGCTTTGGAAATTTTTTCTCACGAGATTTGGTGTTCTGTGCATCTTCCTTTAGGAGCTCGCGGTGCCAAGTGATGGGCTGCCTGGAAGTGCTCCTGGCAACACACCTCAAAGAAGCACTTTCCCCAAGGTAGGCTACCACAGTTGAAGGACTAGAGAGGAGCTCGTCAAATAACGAAGGCCCTTTGGGGAAGAAAGGAAATAAAAGTATGGCACGCAGAGTTGAATTCGAGCAAAATCATTTGCTTAAAACAATGCATCAATCTCGCTCTGTTATTCGGAGAAATTTGCGTGCACCCCACTGATCGTGTGCAGAAATTTTCCTCCTCAGGAGCATAAGCACTTTCTTAACGTCAATATTGAATTCCTTGTGATAATTCTCCGCAGAACATGCGGTATATATCTGACCTATTCTGGTACTCTCCATTTTACGCGCCATTTTACTAACATAATAAAAAAAACAGTGTACAAAAACGTATTCTATAACTCATACAGCAATAAGTTCTTTTACTTTACAACGAGGTTGGTTATACTGATCAAGAGCTTTGGTCCGTATGTTTAACAAGAAGTGCTAACCGTGTTTTCATTCTAGAGCGTGTATTTCAATTCATGTTGCTTGGTTAAGCTATATATGTGGTGTCAATTAAAAAAGATCATTTGCCAGTTGAGCATATATTCCTTATTGTTATTCAGTTAATCTCCCTTAAAACAACATATGCTACATATATACGCCCACGAGTTCATGGGTGCGACGGCAACTGCAGATTTAAGAGTTTCTTTTGTTGGGAGATGTTTTAGGAAGTACAAAGTAGTAAGTATCTTTGAGAGATGTTTTAGGAATTATCTATTTATGCTTAGATACTTCTTTCTGGAGTTCCTTATCAAGTTACTCCCAAAGAACATGAAATGTGCGCGATTATTGTTTATGAAACGTACACTGGTGGAAGACCAATATTCACGCTCTTTTCTGCAACAGAAAGGTACTAAATGCGTAGTATAATAGAATATAGGTCGCTTTTCTCTCGCGTAGTCACCTTGTTTGTTAATCTATCCGAACTGTGTCTCACAAATAAAAATCTCTAGCGTGAACTGCGGACTGTGCCGTTAGAGCTTTTGTTTTCCCTCATTGCATCCACATTATAGGTTCCTAAAACATGTAGTTATCAAGACTGGGCCTGGTAAGAGCACATCCTGGCCGATTCCTTCGTAGCGCTACTGATCACTGATATCTTTTGGGTACCTGATATATCATAGAGTACCACTGTATATTAGAGCACTTTGACCATGACTCTGACAAGTGGTGTAAGTTTAGTCTTACTAACAAAACTGCTTTTTTTTTCAGAATGCGAAAGAGAACGATTTTGCACTTTCCTCATAACTGATTTGTTTTGAAAACGTAATATTGGCGAAAGAAGGCGTAAGCTCAAAGCAGCATTTGCGCTCTTCGCTTGAGTACGTCGTACATACCAGTCACTTCAAGGGAGGTGTATTCTGTTTTCACGGGATTTGTGTTGATTTGGCACGCGTAACGGCCGCTGTCTTCGTATCCAGTTCTTTCAATATGGAGAGCGTAATAGCCACCCCCATCACTTTTCACAGAGAAGCGGCTGTCGTTCAATATCACAGATGATCCTAGTGAAAGCACCGTTGAGTCACCAATGCGAATCCAAGCAACCTAAAAATATAAAATGAAATTAAAAACGAAAATGACGTCCACGTACAAAAGGAAAGAACATAAAGTCCCATGAAGTTTGTTCTCACGACAACGATAAGTTGGATTAAAAGAAACTTATTGCAGAAGGATTCAAGAGGCATGCACCGCAAAGTGAACAAGGCAGGGAGCAGCCCCAGGCTCATTGCGAATGTTTCGACAACAGGACTTGTCTCCATCTGGACAAAGCGTTCATCACCGGCTAGGTTTTAAAAGGACCTTCACTCTGAGGAGAAATCTCTGTGTGAGAGAGCAGAGTGTCATGTCCGAAGGGTTTTAGGATGGGGAGCGTAAACTTTATAAGAATTCATTTTTTGCGTACACAAAGACGACACAATAAATAACCCAAATTCGCTGTTCCAAAGCGCCTATCTGATTCGGATTTTCGAAGTTTTAAACTGATAGGACTATTCCTAATGGCCACCTATAGATTTTTAAGAAACTTTATGCATCCCAATGCAAAAGGCCAACTCTTTCTGTGTCTCTGTGTGCGCAAAGAAGAATTCTGAGTATGAACCAACTAGCCCCACAATGCATATTACTGGAATAAACTTTAGAAACTTGTCCAGACAGCATGACTGCTAAGGGCGATTGGCCACTTCATCTGCAAAACTTTAATCAAGAAATACACGAGCTCAGCAGAAGAGATCGCGGTGGTAAGGAGGATAGATAGCGAACGTGAGCTGGAAAGGCGTCTGCCGTCGTCCTTAGCCAGCATCGCCCGGCAGTGCCTCAGCCCGCTAGACCAGAACCGACCTCGCCGTTCACTTAGCCCCGTCCCCCGCTCCGACCCGAACGCACGAAGAACTGACTGCGCCACTGCAACAACACCCTATGACCCCACCGACTCGAGAAGCAGTGCACATGCAAGAACACAGCACCCCCCCCTCCTACCCACGCCGTTCGGTGCTCATGGGCCTCGGCCGTCGGGCCCAAGTGAACTGCGGCCCGAAAGCTTCGAGGCCCTGCGCACATCCGCCGATCATGTTCTTATCCACCGTGCCGGCAAGATCTTCACCTTATTACTTTCTCTGATCAACCATTCTTTCATGTACATCGCCATGTCGGACATAACATGGTCAACGCCCTCCTTCAAGTTCGCGATCTGGACAGTCACTCGGTTACCCCGGGTGACATCACAGTCTAGAAGAAGACGAAGTGGGTAGTGGTCACGGCGGGAGCGCTCGCGCTAGGTCCACAGCCATAAAATCATGCCATCCCCATCCGTCATGTCTTCCTGTCTTCATCGGCCTGTCTTCACGTAACATATGTGTTCTGCTTAATAAAGTATACCATAGTGTCCTTGAGCGAAGCCCGCTAGTAATTTTTATAAGATGCTTTTGAGTATTAAACGCACCATTGGAATAATAATGCCAGTAATTAAATGCATCAAAATGCACATGATTCATGTAAATTGATTAGCTCGTTAACCAAATTTTAATAGATTATTGTTAGCCTTTTGCATTGGGGTGCGTAAAGTTTCTTAAAGATCTAGAGGCGGCCATTAGGAATAGTCCTATCAGTTTTAAAACTTCGAAATTCTGAATCAGATTGGCGCTTTGAAACAGCGAATTTAGGCCATTCATTGTGATTTTCCAAAAGCCCGCAGCAGACGAACACGCACTTGAACGCCTGTCTGTTTACTTCGATCGGCGGCACAAGCGTCACGTCTCCTGCCGTGTGTTGCCGTGGTCACTGCTCACTGACTGTTACTAGCTGCTCCGGGATGCGGCATAGATGGTCATGTGTCATGTGCGTCGCTGAGTGACGTCAACTTGTGGGCTTCCTCAGCCCAATAAACAACCCCGCTAATATGGAATGCCACGAGTAATGGACAGAATTTTTTCACTGCAAAGGCTCTCCGGCCCAGCTTCCAAACAGAAGTTGAAGCCAGGCGCCTCACTGTATTCATTAAAAAAGGTGGTAGGGTTTTAATGTAGTTAGACCGAGCTAACGTTCGAAAGCATGTGTTTAGCCTGGTTGGCTCTGTTTTGTTTTGCTGGGTAGTCAGCGCGTCTGGCGACGATATTAGACTGAAGTATAGTGAGCTCTCATTGAGGTTAAGCTGGTCTGATCTGTTCGCGCCGCAGATGGCAGTTGATGAACACGACGATATGCAATGCACAGAGCAAGAGTGTGCTGAGACAGTGTGTCCGAGGCGTGATCGGCTGCGGTGATAACAGTGGCCTGGTGCAGTGGCCAGCGAAGCTGATCTGTTAGCGCCGGCGCGGTTTCGAAGCGATGTCGCTGCAATATTTTATTTCTGCGTGGGCTGTTGCTAAGCTAGAATTTACCAAGGTCAACTTCAATGTCAAGCTTCACATGAACTCGTTGAACCGGTTAGCCCTTGTGAGGTAGTGCTTTCGTACTAAAATAAGCATAAAAATTTAGCTGTCCAGCTTACAACTTTAAGGGATTCTCCACTTCTCGGACGGCCGCCACCAATGATTGCACAGTGCTGGTGATGCTACCTTTATACCTCCTAGAGCATTTAAAAAACTTACTGGTGACCTTCAATTAAACCGTCAGTGCGCAGACGGCTCGTCCTAACATAGTACAGTGAAATTTTGTATGAACGAATGTCACCTTAATGACCTCTGCAGCTACAAAAATCATCCACGAAATGCCCCGCCGAAATCGCTTTGCATGCATGCCGGATATTTGCGTTTTATTTCAACTGCTTGCAATACAATCAAATTTAAGCTGAAAAATCTGTTTTTAAAAAATAAAGTGTACTACTTTCGGGCAGAATTAAACATGTTTGCAGACATGCATCAATATTTATCTGACAAACATTGCACTGATGAAATTTTGAAGGCCCTTAGATTGCGAAATCTAGTACTGAGCTGTTTTCACCACCGTAATTTCGGGATTCCATATGTGCTTTACTTTGGTACAGATCCGCCGCTCACTTATGGCTTGACTGACATCTGACCGTATTCGCTGTCACATTAGCCTCGCCTTCAGCTTCAGGCGGATATCTATAGGAAGAAATTGCCACGAGAATTAGAAAAGTAGCTGCACAAAAGTGTCGAAAGGAGTCTAAAGCACTTGCTTCGCAGTAGTTACTCGCATCGGAAAACGTTACGCCCATAAAAGCATTGATGACATCACGCTGTTTACGATGCTGGCAGAAAATTATTCCACTTCATAAATACTTCTAAGTGCAGACTGCACGTGTGGTGTTCTCGCCACTGGGAAATAAAAGCATTTTCTTAAGCTCGTCTGAAGTTCGCAGAAGTGCTGTTTGCAGTGTTCCCCCTTAGCGTCAATGCTGGGCCTATAACGCCAAACGACTTCCTCGATAGAAATTGTTAGGTAATGCAAGAAACCTCGACTCACCTTGTATCGACCCAAGTCGTTCAGTCGACATTTTAAATGCACTTTACCCCCTACTGTCGCTGTAACATTTTGCGCAACTCCATTGGGGGGGATCTCGTTTGCCGGAACAATATCGTCGACATTAGGTGGAACTGTCGGGGTTGATGTGGCTGCAAACAATAGAGAAGGACGGGCTCTTTCACCTGATGTCATCAGTTTTCCATCCTGATTTATTCGCCTTCTACTTCCATCGTTGCCGTTTGTTGAAAACCTTACACAGCAAGTAGCAAATGGAAGGGTCTTCTCCCTACTTACAAGATCCTGAGTATTCGAGGATCAGTTGCGTGCTTAATAGAGTGGCTTCATGTGCGGTAGGCATTACATTGTTCGGGAAAGGAGAGAATCTGCAGTTTCAGTCCGTAAAAACATCCCAGCCTCGCTGAGAGCCTCCTAAGGGCCGTTGTACGATCGTTTCGGAGCGCCTTCCGCCTCGTCCGCTTCGCGAGGGGAGCTGGCGGATCCGCCTCGTTCGGCGAACGGATGGAAAGTTGGTGAACTTCAACTTTCTGGCGGACGAGCGCATCCGGCCGGGGACCGGATTGCAGCTATTGGCTGCTTTTCCCGTGACGTCAGTGACGTCCGAGCCCCTCCTCCCTCCGCCTCGGTTCGGCTCTGCCCCGGCAAGATGGCCATCCGTCGACTGAACTGGGGAGCGCGGCCTGGGCAGTGGCAGCGATGTCGTGAAGCATATTATATTGTACACATCTTGATATTACCAGTGTTCAGAGCGGCTGCAAACTTCGCCGCGTTCAGCAGTGGCGAGCGATAGTTCCACTAGTTGAATTCTGTAATCATCTACGTTGACGGAGTTGACAGAGCGCCTCTTCAAACCGATGCAAACCTGTGCAGTGGCGGTGTCACGAAGTGTTTATTTCGAGCTGTTTTTGGTTTTTGCATGCGTTTGTAATTCCTGCTGCGGCTCTGCAAACCGACGCAAGACCTGTGCAATGGCGGTGTCACGAAGTGTTTATTTCGAGCTGTTTGTGGTTGTGGCAAGCGTTTTGAATTTCTGCTGCGAGTTATTTTCCTGTGCGTGCGCAAGTTTCACAGCATAGCGACAAGTGTCCGCGTAGTGAAAGTGATTATGGTCGGTGCGAGTGCTTTCCCGTCAAGTCAGCGATATGTTCATCTGCGAAAAACTCGCGACGCCCGCCGTTTTCCGAATGTTGAAATAAACTTGGAGCTGTGCAGCTGGTCGCTTCCGTTGCGATGGCTGCAGTGATCGTGACCGAGGCGAGCCCACGACGTTGTTTCTGCTACATATCAAACTGCTGCGTGTGCGACTTGACACGATCTTGGCTGCACGGCCGTCGCAGTGTTTTCTGCTGCGACAACAGCAGCGTCGCCAGTCTTGTGCGTCTTGGTGCACGATACAGTGGTACGTTTTATGATCATGGGTGCGCAGGTTGAGACAGTGTGCCAGCGGCATTATGTAGCCTGTGTGAAAAAAATCGGTGCGCAGTGCAAATGTCAGTTCGGGGGCACCGTCATTTTGTATGTGTGTGTGTGTGTGTGTGTGCCACACGTCAAACAAAGGTACCAAAGTGAATTAAGCTGTCTCTATGCTTTTGTTGGAGGCCTGTTTGCCAACATGATTTTGTCAGTGCCGAGCAGTTATTGAGCAGCAGCGCTTAATGCTATCAGCTGCATTAGTTTATTTGATGAGGCATTATCGAAGCCTTCAAGAGATGTAATCCATGCACATTTGCATGTTCATATGCTGCCTTCATTTGTTTGTGACTGCCTATGAACACGATTATTTGCCTGCAGGGTGATGATAACCCTGGTTGGCCTGCAAGAACTTGTGTCGGCAATGTAGTATGTTCCGGGCAGGAAAGGAGGCAAGGGAGAAGGTAGTCGGGCGCATACCGATCTGCCCCTTGGGATGCGGGAGCCCGTTTCGGCGCGTGGAGCGATGCTGGCGGTGCGCTCGCGCCGGCTAGGTTGCCACCAGCCGGAGAAGGCTATTGGACAGACGGATATGCCCGGCGCGCCAATCAGCATGCTGGGACCATCCGCCTCGCTCGAAAGCGCCAAAGTGATCGTACAACACCTTTCCGCCTCACGTCCGCCTGGCGGCCGAAAACTGGCGGACCGCTCCCGAAGCGGACGAGGCGGAAGGCGCTCCGAAACGATCGTACAACGGCCCTAAGAGACTGCCTTCTGCTACTGTAGCGCTTGCTTTGTAGACAGCCGCCTGCATTCACCGGTGCCAACCGTACAGAGAACGAGCAGAATGCTCTTTGTAGTGCTAACAGCGTCGGGTGAAGCCACGTATGTGCGAATTCCTAGACTGTAACTTATTACTGAATATGCATCTTTAGTGTTACGGAGAGCGAAAAACATTCTACAGAACAGCCACACGTTTTCAATGTATGTACGCCCAGAAGTATTTGCCGAGCGCTATTCTGCTATGTGATATTTTTTTTAGATTCGGCGCATTCCTCTACATGCTGTGTTTTCACCGGCCAGTGCTGAGGCGAGTGAGCAGGCTTCAGGATATTATCACACGCGCCATCAGCAACTGCCCTCATTAGCCAAACTCAAGGAGGGCATTCATCTGATCACTTATGGCTTTTAGCATTGTATCAAGGGCAGAGTAGTGATAGCATTGCGCTGTCATTTTAGCAAAGGCTGCTGTGGCCCAGAATTCTTTGATACGGGTCGCCCATGCATCATAACTAGGTGGCAGACTTCCACTGCTCCTCTTGCGTGTATGCATCCTAAACTTCGCTTGTTCTTATGCCCCACAGTACATCTAGGGAATAAACTGACTTCGTTCATTCCAAAAAAGCAGCAAGGTGAAAGGGTTAATGCAGGTGAGTCCTACACCCTCGATGTCTGTCTCACACGTGAAGCACGATATAAAGACGTGTAGACTCTGTAGAAAAGGCGGCAGTACAGTTTGTTTGGTGTTACAAACGATATTCTACTTTCCTTTCAATTTAATATGCAGTTGAATATATGTAATTCTTTACCTCCTTTTCATACTTAATAAAGTCATGTATAATGAAATTTCTTCAATAAAGCCAATAAATATTATTGGTCTAGGAGATAAACTTCGTAACTGATTCCTTTTATGTGTGTCTATAATTTACAAATGAGAGCACATCTTTCTCTAAATGTTTCTTCGCACATTTTAGGTACCTATCTCAATTACTGAGCATTGTACAGCCCGTAAGTAAGTTTGCCTGCTTGTATAAACCTCCTAAAAAAGAAAAAAAAGCTACAGAAAACAAAACGAAAAGAAATTTCCGTGTAATACACATACTGCGAAGCTGATTGTTGTGTTTGTGCTTACCTGTCTTAGTCGCGAATTCTTCGATTCTGAAGACATGGACGGCTTCACCACGGGAGTTTTTAGCAATGCACCTGTAATCACCGAAATGTTCTCTCCTGATAACTGGAAACGTCAGAATCGTTCGAACTTCATCTCCTTTTCTGTACTCTTCGCTGATACTTCGATCATCGCTGCTCATTGTAATCAAGTCGCCGTCATCTTCAACCCAGTAGACGTAAGGTGCTGGGTGACCACGCGCGATACAGACAAGCTTGATGCCTCTTGAGCGTTCCATTACCTTCTGCACTTGCTTGACGGGGGAAGAAATTTCAGGAATATCTGCGGAAAGAGCGTAACAATTATCGAGAACATGGAGAAGATGCCCTCACTACTTTTATGGCACCACCCGCATAAAACATTTATGCGGTCTGCTGCTCCTGAGATAGTATTGACACAGCAAAGAGAAAAAGACCTAAAGTATTAACTCTCTGCCGCCTTACGTGTTAATGCGCCTCCACATCCAAAAATTTGGTGCTCCTGCCAGGGGGCGGGAGCTGCAGACAGTGATCGCAGACCGTACACAGAGTTAAGCATAGCGTGGCCCGCGATCAGTTACCTTCAGTTGCTTCCGCGGGGTGGCACAGTGCGCGCGCAGAACGCCCGGAGGGCGCCAGATGGCGCTACGTGCCCGTCGCTGCGTGCACGCCTGCTGCATCGGGACCAATCAGCGCGTGCGTAGTGGTGCTCTGCGGAAGCGTATCACGGTAGCGTACCATATATCGCGATATGCTACAACTCTCTAATGGTCCGGGAACCGGCAATGCTTCTTTAAAAGGGCTCCTGCTGCCACTTGCAACGTTCACGCGTAGCGTAGCTCTCTCGCCTGCAACCATCGCCGGTGGCGCTCAGTCTGGGCGGCACATTGTGCGGTGCGCAGGTGGGAAGTTTCTTGCGCCGACGCTGATTCTTTCCTTGCGAAAGTGACGGCTACTGCTTGCGGCACATCCTTTCCACCAACGTTCATACTGTTCCGCTATCCAAGTAGCGCCATCCCTTCTGTAGCGCGGCAACCATCCGCTAACCCGGTCTTGTTCAGCCAGTGCGAAACATCGAGTAGTCACGCGATCAGCGAGAGCTCTTGCTCGTGTTGGACTCGTCGCGTTGTTGAGCTACGAAGCTCTGCCGGTTTGGGCTTCGTGTAGCAGGTTTCGCTGCAAATATTTCACAGCACGAACACGGTACTCGGCAAAACGTTACTTTATCGCAGCTGTTACGGGTGGTTGTTGCATTTTAACGATAAAGTTGTGTTGTTTCTTGTTTTATGCAAATTGAAGTACTAAAGCGGCTATCACAGCTGCACATTGTCGAAATCAGCGCAGGATTTCTGGCTCGGCAGCTTGCACAGGTAAATCTTGGCGACTCATTTAATTTTACGCTAAACAACTATTGTAATCGTTCCGTAGTACAGCTGCGCTGTAAATGTGCATTACTGTGCATCATATTCTTGACTGTTTAAACATGTCGCTAATCCATTCGTTCTCCGTACTGTTTAGGTGTCCACTCCATGGTTGCTGGGGAACCTTTACTTGGAATTTATTATTACTAGAGCAGTAACGTTCACATCAGCAGAGCGTCCGAGAGGCTTTTGGAAGCGTTTGGCGGCGTATTATGACCGCATCTTCCTCCCGATGATAACAACCGTGGCACAATGCACGAGAGACGGCTTGCTTACACTGGCTGGTTACCTGATCGCGGTGAGAGCTTCGCGTGCTTAGTCATCAGGGGTTACCACATGCCGTAGCCGAAGACGACGAAAGGAGAACGGGGCACGCTCATCGGAAGCGGCCTAGCTACCAATAGTGCTCAACCGACAAACAGACCATTAACAGCTATTCCCTGCAAACACTATATCCCGCAGTCTCGATGCTGTTCCAATTACGAAGAGCTTCAAATGGTGTGTGGGATTTGAAAGCGCGGTCTTTGGCATCAGCGCTGCTCACGAAAAGCATCGGAGCTATTCGGCTGGCGCAACGACAAATCTAGTGATGTGTATGGAAGCTGTTTCAACAGCGGTGGCAACAAAACCATCCAATTCCCGATGTACTTGAGCTTCTAGCCAAAATTTGGCACGTTATGAGAGGCAATCTGCCACAGCCAGCTCAGTTCCAGCATTTTGCTTATTTTTTCTGTCTGTAAGCGGTGGTCTATCACAACTGCGCGAAAATGTCCTAGGATCGTTCCTTGGAGGTTCAACTCTATGCACTCTTCTTTCCCTTCTTTGTCCGCAACAGGTGAGTCAATCCAAAATGAGATAGCAGTCCGCCTTGGATCACCTGTCGGTGGCCTTCGTTCATGCCAAAAATAAGGGTTAACTACGAAGGTAGAATAAAAAAAAATTCGCGAACTTTTGCCATATATCTTCCTGACTAAGGCAGTTTTCCTGGACTTTACGTCCCTGATGAGTAACTGAAGAGTGAAAGCTTTCGGTGGTTGTCTCAAACATCAGGCTTGACAAGGAATTACCGAATTTCGCGTTCTATTCAGGTCGCTGGAGGTACACAGCTTGGAAGTTATCCATGATTATCCATAAAGAAACCGCAGAATTCTTAAGGTCGCAATATGTATCCACAAGAAATGATTGGCTTACATCTAAGCAAACACGCCATTGACCATATAACTGAACTCTTCTCGTGATTCGAAAAGCAACTGCACTTAGTTCATATCTGTTTGTGCCTGCCATATCTGTTTTCTTCGACAGTAATTCCGTTGTACTCGGTGCTCCGGTAGTCCTCGGCTTCGAATTACAGCCCTTTAGATAGTTTTAACACCCAATTATTATTTCTAGAGCATTTATTAGTGCTAAAGGGGCCACAAATCGCTCTATGGCAAAGAGCGATTAAACTTATTCACTTGAAATAAATCAGAAAGCAGGTGGCTTTTCAGAGCCCTTCACTACGGCGTCCCTCATAGCCTGAGTCGCTTTGGGACGTTAAACCCCCGAAAATATAAACACAAACATTATACAGTAAACTTGATTTCATTTGATCGTAAAGAGTGAAGATGCTACTATAATGCAGCAGCGCCAGTTCCGTAGTTACCCGTTCGCAACACTGCGCAAAAGATGCACGCTTTGAGGAATTTCTTGATCGCCAGGTCGTTTTTTTTTTTAAAGCACGCGATAAAAACGGTCACGCCATACCGAAATACGAACTTATTTTTCTTCGTGTTTTCCTGCTAAAAACCAGGCTGTCTAACTATAGCAAACTGCGAAGTAATTGCAACTGTCTCGACTATCCTAATATGGTAAAATAAAGATGAAAAATTGGTCTGACGTTAGAGCTGGTGCGGCATCGAAAGTACTCGAAACCATTTCACTGTTGAATGTAGGTCCTGATTTCAAACCTCAAGGTGACAAATTGGAACAATTTTCTGAATAATTAAACTAAGACGCACATAAAACGTGCTCTGATAAAATATTCTTTTTAGCCCCTTGCCGTCATGACAGCAGAGAGGCAGACTACCGACAAATGGGCTGTGGCTGAGCTGGAACTGTATATTATGAGAATTTCTGCCTATAAACAGAAAACTAGTTGACGGTGGCAAGGGCAGCAAGATATTGAAAATGACTTAAACACTCTAAATAAGGCGCATACAACTCCGAGAATTATCTTGCATATCGCAGAAGCTACCCACTGAACTGTAAACATTCCAGAGGAATGAGGTAGCGTCTAACGTAGCAAAAAAAGTGATCAGGCCACCTGCTGGTGACAACAACAAAGAAAAACATTACAGCTTCGTGGAAATACTTACAGCAGCCTGATGGTTACATTGTGCACATATTTCTAACTGAAGATTTCGTTCACATTCCACTGGATAATGTATAACTTGTGTTACGGGGTACACACGCCACTTGCTTTGAACTCACTTGATTTACCTACCAATGATTGCGCTTTGCTTAACTTTTGAACACCATTAATACACTTTCATCAAAGCTAATAGTTGAATATTCATTTCACGTTTGTTATAACAGAATGTTTACTGTCATAAAAACTGAAATAAAAATAAAACAAATATGCTTACAATTGACCTCCAAACCGAACCGCTTTGTTGCAGCTGGTGGCACATCATTGCTGGCGGTGCATACATATGTCCCGGCATCGTTGCGATTTATTCTTGTTAAATTCAGCCATTCTCCTTCTACCTGCTTTCGAGCTGTAGAAGAGAAAAGTGACAAAAGTTAGGTTGCACGAAGTGAGCTTGCAAGAACTTTTGGAATTCAAATGCAGATTCTGGGTCTTTTGTTTCAGTTTAAAAATTAAAGGTTGGCATGAAACGCCCGCTAAATATTGCCGGCATAGCGATGTGAACAACTGGGAGCTGAAAAATGTGAGTCGCTTCACCAGCGTTGCAACTTAGCCGAGCAGACAAGGCTGGAAAAGCCATTTATGCCAGCCGCCGCGGTGGCTAAGTGGTTATGGCGCTCGGCTGCCGGCAGCCCGAAAGACGCGGGTGCGATCCCGGCCGCGGCGGTCGAATTTCGATGTAGGCGAAATTCTAGAGGCCTGTGTACTGCGCGATGTCAGTGCACGTTAAAGAACCCCAGGTGGTCGAAATTTCCGGAGCCCTTCACTACAGCGTCTCTCATAGCCTCAGTTGCTTTGGGACGTTAAACCCCTATCAAACCAAAACCATTTACGCTGAAGTAAAGAAAAATAAAACGTGCTTCGCGTAATAGATGCGTGGTGCTTGCTGGAAAGAATACTGCCGTATAAAGGTTGTAATCGCAAGCTCTTTCCGATGTGCACTTTCAAAATAACATACTTTCTGGTACAGCTGCACAAGCAGGTACGTACAACCGGCCACTTGTTAAGCGTCTATACGCGAGCGCCGAACAAAGGCTTGTACAACAACCTAAAACAAGAATGTCGAGGAAGTGCATGCTCTGTGCAATGGCTTATCGATGCCACATAGGGCTGTACGTATTCTTATTTATTGCTCGCGTGATAGTGTGGAAACAACTGATAGGACGATCATGAGTCCTGTTACGAGAAAGCTGTGCGAGCAGCTCAATTGACCCTCGCTAATTGGTTCGGTGCTTTTGCACTAATTAATGCTTTCACTCCAAGCCGATGCTTCACACACGCGGCACAGTTTCTCTGTAGGGTGAGAGTGGGCGGAGAGGATTGAGTGGGTCGGGAAGGGGGGGTGGGCGCTTCCGGAACTGTGGGGGGTGGGAGGTGGTTTACACGTCTTCCGCGCTTTGCAGCAGCATGCGTGACAAAGCGTGCCATATTGCTTCTAGAACTCTTCCTCTATATGTCATTTGAAACGTTTAATGCAGCAGAATGGCATCCTTGGCGGTATTTCGTGGCCATTGTTTAAGCCATCATCAGCGGAACTGTGGGCGGCATGTAGACCGTTCTCTGCGCTTGAGTTCAAAAGCTCACCATGCTACCGGCTATTCACGCACAGCAGTTTGTTAAGGGAGTGGATACACGAAATTTAGCGGAGTGTGCTTTTGCTCTGGAATGATGAGTACTACATTAGTAGACATGGATCACCATGTAAAATTCTTCAGCGTTCAATAAACAATCTGTTATTGAATATTTTTTTCGTTGCAGGTTGTTTAGACTTGAGTTACCAGACGATAGCGTCGTCGTCACAGGTGAGTATGAGGTCGCGTGAGGCATACAAAAACTGCAACATAACCGCTTCATTGTCGTTTAACTCATTAAAATTCTTGCGCTAAACTGCTGCAGAAACCCGAGTGGCAGCAGGTGAATAGAGGTCTATTCTATTAACTTTTTTGTATGCCTCACGTAATCCTGTACTAAATTGCTGTCGCCTGCTGTAGCCAAAATCGCACTGGAGAATAAGTTCATTTTCAAGTTAGCTACCCAGTGTAGGCGAATTTCAGGAGGTGATTCTTTTTTTCAAATGTATTGCGCATAATTTCGCGAAATATTATAAAATATCAAGTAATTCAAGTGAAAATGCTCAGTGTGTTCAAGCGTCTGCTAACTAACAAATCAGAAATGAATAAAAGGCGAACAACACTTTAAAAAATACCAAAATTAAGAGAAAAGAGTTTGTGTCGCCCTACTTGATATCCAGAAATTTGGTTCGCACTGAGACCTGGGGAAAAGTACGGCATGAAGAATATTGGTTTCAGCCTCCCACAAGCCCTAACTCAACTACAGCTCATTGCAGAAAATCTGTGGGCGTTAAAAAATAAAAAGAGTTGGTCAGTATGATCGGTTCAGGCAACTGTGATTATGTTTTTTGATTGTATCATTTTTCGAATCTTTACAAGTTTATAGATTCTTTTAATTTTATTTTTATTTTCTTCTGCTACATAATATTCTGGGAGTATTTTGTTTGGTGATGACATGCTTTTGGTCATATTTATCTAGCATGCCAGATGTTTCTAGCATCTGAAATTTTGTGACTGTAGTAGAATAAAGAAACTCAAAGTCAGAATTAGACGACAAAAGAATTGCTATATATATCCCTGTAGCTGCCCATCATTTAAAAAAAAGGCAAGTTTACGAATTCGTGCTTTTAACTGGCATAGGCCACTATAGTTATAGCCTGTCGTCTTGCTATACTGCGCGCTCTAGAGGTTTGTTTTGGTTTACGGTGGTTTAGCTTCCCAAATCGATTCAGGCTCTGAAGGACGTTGTAATGGAGTACTGCGGAAATTTCGACCACCTGGGGTTCTATAACGTGCGCTGACATTGCACAGTACACGAGTCTCTAGCATTTCGCCTGCATCGAACCCGCGTCTTTCGCGTCAGCCGCCGAGCGCCATAACCACTGAGCCACCGCGGCTTTTTTTTTCTTTATTGTCACTGAGACACCGCATCGGTACGCGCGCTCTAGAGGTCTTTATACTATATTCTTAAGACAATTCCGGAGAGGCACTGATATCGCGATTATGCATAATCATAGCTGCACCACTATAAAGTATGCACACTCCAGTGTTCATGTTCAAGTTGTTGGCACTGTTACACTACTGCTCTGATTCTGCGAATATGTCGTTTCCCCTCAGACAACACTCCGATACGTTAGAAACCTGAGTAAAGCCGAAAGGCATGTGTTACGCCCCACACATATGCCGCTATTTTGTTTTCATTTATTATAATGAAGAACAATACTCCACAACAAAGTAGTTTGGCATCAACATGGATCTAGAAAGTTGCCTTTGAGATGTGCCACTTATGCTATTCAATACTCAGAAAGGTGGCAGCTGGCACTACTGACATAGAACCACACACTCAATATTTAATTTTGATTGGAAAAGAATATGGTGTTTCGCGTCTTTATTTCATGAAGAAAACAGCACGGCTCATTCATTTTCGAGAGTCCCTTGATCGGGAACATTTTGGCCACGTAATAGTGCAACACAGAGATAATTTCATTCTTATTTTTTATACTGCGTGCTACAGTTATAAACTCCTCTTTTTTTAAGGTAACGGCATTAATTCCAAGAGAAGGCAGGTGTAGCAGAGGACGCCAGAAAGTAGTCTGAATGGCCGCAATTAAGAAGTTTTTGGGGACAAGTTCGCTGCAGCTGGTGCAGGTTAAAGCTAATTTGAGGTCATTTCGAGAGCTTTGGTCCCGGAGTGCGATTCGAACTACCATAATTGAGGTTAGCTGCTACCCTTATTCTAGATTATTGAGTGCACCGCAGAGTTAATCACCGTGAAAATATGAACGCCCGATCTCTCAAAATTGCCAGACTCAGCCACGTGGACATAAACAGTAAAAAACACTTAGAAAACTTACGAACATCACTCAGTAGCACGATTTCTTTGCCGTCTTCTCTGTGCCATTTAATCTTTGGCTGAGGTGTACCTCTTGCAACGCACCTCAAGGAAACATCCTCCCCAGCGTCAACCGTTGTGTTTCTTGAACTTGTTGGCGTATCCAGAAAAATGGGAGGGCCTGTGCGTCAAAGACGATAACAAATTTATGGAGTAGGTATTTTTGACGCTGGGCATGCCATTTCTTTGAAAGCGTCCCTCCTTTAAAGTAATGCTCGTCTAAATTTGAGCTGTACATCCCTAAAGCAGTAGCCGACATCCATGCGACCTCAATGTCACAGTGTCTCAACATTTTAATAGATAACACATATTAAAGAGAGTAGCAATTGACTTTGGACATCGGCTTGGTGATGCATCTCTTCTCTTTAATTTTTTGTAAGCGCATGCCTGTAACAAGTGTACCTCTAAATTATGAGCCCACACGGATATATTAGTTTAAAAAAAAGCTTCTTTCTTGAAATAAAACCGTCGATTTTTTTTCGTTTTTCTTCTGTTTAAAACTATTTAATCGATATGATTGTCCGAACGGCGTTGCGTATCAAGGAAACCGAGTCTTTAGATTTTTTGCGCAGTCGAACTGTCCTTCTTACGTCCAGATAAAAGTATTGAGACCGTTCCTTTTCTAATCAGTTTAAAGCTTTCTTATTGCCTGCCACTTTTTGCCTCGAAAAAGTGTAAAGGACTCACGTACCGACCACTTGCAAGAAGAATTTTTGGCTTTTAGTGGGAACAGTGTTTATTTGACATTGGTAGTGGCCAGCATCTTCGTATTGCACGTCGTCAATTTTGAGGGTATAAGAGTCATTGATATTCGTCACAGAGATCCTGCTGTTCCTCGTGATCACATATGAACCAATAGAAAGCAGAGCATGTATGTCAGCGTAGAGCCAAGCCACCTGCAACGTGAAAATTGCAAATATTTTTAGGGCCCTGCAATACTAAAATAAAAAATTGTTAGAGCTCAAGGCCTAGCAACTTTTTATGAGGACTTCGTAAAATAGAAACGCAGAAGAAAGAGGCAAAAAAACAACGAAAAAAACTAATTTAGAACGTCCTACTCCCCCAAGCTCGCCCACTTCAACTTTCCGCTCCAACTCGCGTATTACAAGATCCACACGAGACCCACCCACCAGCTTAGCATTTTCATGCGCAGTTTTTTTTTACCAGAAATCAGTCAAAAGCCCATGTACATGGCAATCTATAAACTACCTATTTCCCGGCCTCATAGTGAAGGGTATCGCGTATCGCTAGCGCTTCTTTTGGATGCCGCAATTTTTTGCTTGTATATTTTTGTGTATTCTGTGCAGAAAGTCAGCTACTTGTAGAAACCATGTGATCCCCGCACGATTACAAGGAATAAACTCAATTTGCAGAGATTATACAGATGAAATGTACGGCAAGGCGGACATACATATATACGTGCTCATTCTAACGTCCTAAGCTTTAAACAGCAGTCACGCCTGAATCATGCCGAAAGTACCGAGAAACGTATATCGTATAACCCATAATTCTCATTGCTCTCATTTCTGACGTGAATTCTCACATTACCCATATATCACATGGTCTTCGTGCTCCCACAGCCCCGCATGTGTATCAAGCGGAATGTTGCAGTAGGACCAAGAGGGTAATGTTTCCATTCTCGTCAGCTCACGAAAGAAGTTTTGAGTTCTTCCGAGATATAGGCGCGGCGTCGTATAAAATTTCAAAATTCCCCAACAACAGTTTGTACTAACCATGAAATAAAATGCAATGAAACACGACACGGTTAATTATCGCTAAGTCTTGGTACCCTGAGTGATCCCGTAGACGGTAATCCTTACGCGCCCAGCATAAGTAAGCCAAGTCCATATGGTCCCTTATCTCCAGCAGTACACCATCAGTTAACTATGAAGCACAACGTGAACAAGTAAACACGCGATATCACAGAAAAATACATGAAGGCCTTTAATTCGTTTTAATTCTGCTTTCGCACACAGCGAACCCAGTAACCGCCTGCTTGTCTTAAATTCTTGCTTTTCGGATACAGCCCATGAGAACTTGGCGCACACACTACTTGGGCGTACATGCACTTTCCTCGATTCACCTGAGAACAAAGTAAAGAGACACATTCATGATACCTTATTCTCGCATACATTAATCTCGATTACAAGGTTCCAAAACGCTGGTCGTGGGTGACAGCAAACAAGTAGTGCAGAGATGTAGTGGTGAAACTTGAAATAATACGAACTCTTTGCGCGCCCAAGTTTCGAACGGTGCAGGTCATTAAGGCTGTCCGCCCCACCGCGACTGTTATATTAGTCGTGGCCTCCATAAACTCCGGTTCCTCATGCTTCACTACAGCGCTGCTTTCCGGTGGGTGAGAAATGTAGTTTTTAGACGTTTCAGCGGGGCCGTTGTTCGGTGCAGTAAAGGTGGGGCTGTGTGCTGCAAAAGAAGCAGTAGGAAGCGTTAGGGTGGCCGTTTTGAACCGAAGTTTAAGATTGTTCAGCTGAAACCCAATTTTACGCAGTCAGTAGTGCCTGGCATGGCTTTTGTGCCATGGTATCCAGAAACGCGGGGAAACTAAAGATTTTACATAAATATATCATAAGAAGGAACAAAAAACATCCACACTCCACGGTAACCGTAACTATATTCAGACCTCTAAAGAAATAAATTCTTTATCGACAACGCGATGGACAGTGTCGCGCCCGTGTCGGCTACGTACGACAACTCTCTTCGTCGCAGGAATGTTGCGTAAGATTTTTGTGGTAAAAATTCTAGATGCCGCTGTGGTTGACTTTGGCAATTACCGTCTTGGATGACGATATATCTTGATATCACGCCGTCAATAAATTTTTCTCTACCGCTAGCAGTGCATGCTGGACTCTGCGGTTTTGTGAGACTCAATTAAGCGATGAATCTCTAATTCGCTTCATCCTGATGTATCTCCACACACGTTCCAAAGACGTCGTCAGCTACGTACTTCTTGCAAGATCTGTGCTCGCAATCGGTCACATGCCTGCACACCTTCATCCCTTCAGATATTCCTTTTGTTTTAGACAGCAATACGACTAGACTCGGTGGATTCGTGTATCTGGATTTATCCGCGTCTTTAATGGTAGCACTGCTAATGCAGATGAATATGCTCGTGTGTTCCGAAAACACGTGAAGTGAATGACGCGGTTCCCGAGGCTTCAAAGTTACATCTTTGAGGTGCTGCCTTAGTCTGGCTTATAAGGATCATATTTTTGGAATTTTCTGAATCCAGCGCCTTGATGATAATGACGGATGTGTTCATTCTTTTAAGCCCCTATCGTCTATTAATAGGCCGTAATAACTATGTTAAACCGTCTGCAGGAGCTTTAGTTTTCCCCTTCTGCATTTTTTCTGCACTTTTTCAAATTTAACGGCTTAACAAACTGCTTATACTATCATCCCATTTTGTTAGGCTTCTGTCGTCGGTGACATGAGCGCAGGTCTCTCTGTCGCCTGCTTCCCTGTTTTTTTTTTGTTTGAAAGGTAAGGTTAAATCAGACTTGACGAAGAATTTTTGTTCATGAAAGTGAGGCTGTTAATACGCTAAGTCCCGAGTGTATCTTCGAGGCGCTTGAAATATTTTTTGCAGAACTGGAATATTCTTAAGAGTAGCTGTCGTAAAGCTGGGCGTCTAGTGAACTAAAATCTGTAATCGAATACCACGGCGGAACCACTCCGATAGGCATTGCACTATTGCGTCGTTACAAACTTCAAACTGATCCCTTCACACTTAGTAAGTGGACTTAAGCTGAGAGCGGCCTCTTTTAAACTGTTAATATTCACTTAAACAACCTAGAAAATTTTTCCACAGAGCATATCATTCTTTTATGCTCATTGTAGGCAACGCTTTGAACCCGCGATGTTTTCTCATACAAAAGAAGCAGACGCTTCATGCCCTTTTGGCTAACCTACTACCTTAACCATCACGCTTATTATACCAATGAGAAAAGCAACAGGCATTTGACATTCATATAGAAAAGCATTGCCACGGCGCCAAAAATACGTCTCCAGCTCAAACACGTAACGTTTCCCTTCACAGAGTGACATAGCGCCCAAACTTACAACGTGCTATAAGAAAAGATTGAGAGAAAAGCCCACACCCTGTTATTAAACAAGCGCGGAGCACGCCTCCTTTCAAATCGCGTACACACTGATCTGCAAGCACGGCTGCAGGAACAAATTTTCATCGAAGGTGTCCTCAGTGTTTTCGTTTTAAAGGTTGCTCCTATGACTTGTGCATACCTGTAAAAAGTTTACCTCTAAAATATAAATCAACAGAGATACAATACATGAAATAGGATGCTTTCTTTTTTCTGGAATTTAAAAATGTTTTTTTTTTCTCGTTCATCTTCTTTTGGAGTGCCTTAATCGAATTTGTTGTCCGAGCAGCGCTTCATATGAGGCAAACCGGGGCTTTAGATTTCTTGCATCGTTGGATTGCCCTTATTAAGCGCAAATTAAATTATTGCGACCGTCATATTTGAAATCTGTCTTTCCTATCGACTGCTACGTTTGCATTAAAAGTATAGATGATTTACGTACCGACAACTTCCATGAAGAATTCTTTGCTTTTGATGGGAACCGTGTTTATTTGGCACTGGTAGTGGCCAGCGTCTTCGTATCGGACGTCGTCAATTTTGAGAGTATAAGAGTCGTTGACCTTCGTCACAGAGATTCTGTTGTTCCTCGTGATCACATATGAATCAACAGAAAGCAGAGCAAACCGGTCAGCACTTAGCCAAGCTACCTGCAAGGAGAAAATCGTAAATATTTTCAGGGCGCTGCTATGACTGCAATAAAAAAGTATGTATGGAAACTGTTTTAAAAGCAACCCACAGAAAAAGATGTGTGGTCTTGTTAATGCTCTTAGTAAAGATCTAGACCTAACATGTGGTAATTCAGGCTTCGTCAAGCAGTAACACAAATTAGGAAGGCGACAGAAAAGGAATCTCCCAGAATTTTAGCCCACGTCTGGGACAAACAACACAGAACGATATCTCTGAAACGCACTACTCCAACAAATTCGTCGACGCTAAACGTCCGCTCCGGCTCGTTCATCCAGCACCCACACGAGCTAGCCCCACCTGCATAATTTTCTCATGCGCGTTTTTTTTAAATAACTTCAAAGACGAATTAGATTATATTCTATTGAATACCGCTTCTCTGGCATCGCAGTGAAGTTGCCCTATAATCATATTTGAGGCCGCAAATTTTTCGTTTTGGTATGGCGTGGTGTTTTGAGCAAGAAAAAATGTTCATATAGAAGTTATGTTCCCCGTGCAATCGCACAGATTATTAGGGCAATATGTGCTGCAAAGCAGAAATACAAACGTGCTCTCTATATCGTGATGAGCTATAAACGGAATTCGTGCCGTATCCACACGGAAAGCCTGTGGAAACATATATCAGATAACCTATATTTCTCATTCCTGATCTAAATTCTTATGTCACGCGTATCAAACGGATTTCGAGTTCCCACAACTCGCATGCAGCTGAAAAGGAACGTCTGAGCAGAACTGAGAGGGCAACACTTCCATTGCCCCTCAGGTGAGCAACGACGTCCAAACTGATCCTAGAGACTGGCAGTTCTCATATACCCAGCACAAAACAATTCCATCTTGGTGCCTAATCTCGAGCAATATCACCGTCACTAAACATGAAATACAGCGTAAGGGTAAAGAATATGTGCTCTGTCTCGAAAAATATTAAGGCAATTACTTCATTTGTCGTTCGTAAGCAGCAGAGTAGCCACATGCCAGTCTTGAATTCCTGCGGTTCGAGAGCTTAGCACTCTTTACGAGACGAGGAAAATTGCGCAAACTATCTATGTGTGCACGCGCTGTCCCCGAATCAGCTGAGAGCAAAATGAAGCAGCACATTCATGATACATACTTCATGCACGAGGATGAGATGGTTCTAAAACATTGCCTGTGTGTCACTGAGAACAACGTGTGCAGAGATCAGGTGAAACATGAAATAATACGAACTCTTTTTGCCCCCAAGTTTCGAACCGTGCACGTAAATGCGGCTTTCTGCCCCACGGAAACTGTGATATTAGTCGTGGTGTCCACAAATTCTGGTTCCACCGAGACTACAGCGCCGTTGTCCGGCGGCACAAAGGTATAGCTTTCAGCCGTTCCAACAGGGCCGTTGTTCGGTTCAATGAAAGTGGAGCTGGGTGCTGCAAAGGAAGCAAAAAGAAGTGTTAAGGGCGGCCCTTTTGATCCAAGTTGAAGACTGCCGAGATTGAACTCGATTTTTCTTAGTTAATAAAAGTCTGCGAAAGCTTTCGCAGCGTGCTAAGCTTTGTAAAATTGAGTAACACGAAATATATGATACCAAAAAGAAGACCGGCAAATGAACAAATAAAAAAACACACGTCCCGGTAACCGTATGTACACTCTATACTCTCGGCATCTTCGGAATCTGGCGCAAGCTTCTGGCGCAAAAATGCTAGACGCCATTGTTGTGAAATACGGACATTACCTCCGTGTACCCATCTAGCTTCCCGGTATATTTCCACGTCGTGCTCGCGACGAATTTTCTCTGTGGCTAGCAGTCTATCCTGGATTCCCATGTTCTGTGATACTCTTGCAATGAAGTCTATTTCCTTCCGTCCTGAGGTATCCTCACACCCCTAGGACAAAAGGCCAACAGAAGCCGACTTCATTCTAGATGTGTGCTCGCTAGTTGATCCCAGAGATTCACTCCTTCATCTCCTCACACATGTCAGCAAGTTTCAGCGATCAATGCGATTAGCTTCAGGAACTTTTTGTGGCGAGAATTCTTGGACTTGTCCGCGTCTACGACAGCGCCGACGCTTCTGCAGTCGCGCATAGGCGCGCGTGATGGAGATACGTCAAGTTAATTATGCGGCTCCAGACGCCTAAAAGAGGATTCGTTTACCACTGCCCCAGTCTCGCTTATCAAGACTGACAGTCTTGGAAGGCTCAGACTCTCCGGGCCTTTAAAAAACGACTATCGTTTTCTTACCTCCTCTGGCTTCTGAAGCCGTAATGACTCAGTGTAACCGAGGCGTGCAAGCGTGCAAGGTACGTCAGTTTCCAAACGCGGCCGGCATTTCGTTGGTAATTATTAATGCTTAATAGGGTGCGGTAGCTACCAGCTGATCGCGTTGGTTTTCTGTCGACGTTGACGTCAGCACAAGCCTCTTTGTGTCCAGCCGGCCTACTTAATGGGGAAAGGTGAGGAAAATTCGTATTTTGCGATGACTTTAATTTGTGAAATGGCGACCGAAATCTTACGCTCAGGAGCACAAAAATGTGCTTCCACAAACAGAACATTTTTGAGATTTCGCTTCGTAAAGCTCGACGTCAGCTGAAATCAAATCAGATATCCAACCACTTCACCAAGGACCAGCAGAGAATTCGCTGATCGCGAACTTCAAAGAGATTCCGTCATGAAACATTGGTGTGTAAAGTTCCGAGACTGAGTTCATTAAAAAAATGCGTTTAACATTGAAATCATTTGTGGAGCACCCCTTCGAAATACCCTCCCTTGTCAGCCTATACACAGCTTCCAACGCTTCTTGAGGTCTTGGAGAAAGTTGGAAAACAATTTTTTGGCAGGGCTGTCAACTCATTTGTCATGGCGTTTTGAATGGCCTCCACGCTCCCCATCCAGCGACCTTTGAGGGTTCTCTTCACACGAGGAAACCGGAAAATATCGCATGGGGAGAGGTCAGGCGAATATGGCAGATGAACAGGTACAGTAATGCTGTGCTTTACGAGAACTTCTGTCACGCTGAGAGCAGTGTGCGGCCTTGCGTTATCTTGGAGAAGGCTCAATTGTCCAGATGCCCATAAGTCAGGGCGACGGCGTCGCAGTGCATCACGCATGTGTTGGAGCACGCGGATATAAAACTCCTGATTTACCGTCTGCCCTTTTGGGACGAAGTCGTGCACTCTTGCATCAAAAAAAAAACTATCAGCATCGTCATTGTTTTGGTGTTCTGTCGCCACACCTTTCTCGATGCAGGAGGGCTTGTGGACCACCGTTCGGCGCTCTGCCTCTTTGTTTGAGGATCGTATTGAAAACACCATGTTTCGCCTTCAGCAATGATGCTGTCAACAAATGCAGCATCCTTCTCTGCCTCGGCGAGCAAATCAGCGCTCACTGATGCCCGCGTGTCCGTCTGGTCCTGTGTGAGAGAGTTCGGCACAAGCCTGGCATTCAGCTTTCGTTTCCCCAAGTTCTCGCGTAAAATTTGGTGGCATGTTGTCTTACTATTGTCGAGAGCACCTGACAGCATGCGGACTCTAATGGTGCGGTCTTTCTGTACGATTTCCATGATCCGAGCCACGTTGTCTTTAATGCGTGAGGTTGAGGGACGCCCCTGCCTTTTGTCGTCTTCCACCGACGTCTCCCCGAAACGCTCCTCTTGTGCCACTCGAGAAATCGCGCCCGCAATAATGTCTCGTTGCCGTAATCGTCACAAAGAGCTCATACGTCTGTGTGGCTCTCTTGCCAAGCTTCACACAGATTTTTATGTTCACACGTTGTTCGAGGTGGACGTTCATCTCTCCACATTCACTCACAGTAGAATGCGCAGACTAGTGACAACGTATTTTTCTACACGCAGTTTCATGTAGCGGCCGCCAGAGCAAATAACATAAATAGCTATGGTTAACCGGAAAAGATGGCGCTACACATACGCCCCAACATTTGTTTTGAGGAATCATTTCTAGAGAAGAAAATAAATCAGTCTCGAATCTTTACGTACAAAGGTTGTACTATAAACATGGGCTATAAAGAAGCGGACGCATCTTTACTTTTTGGGGTAGCCCGCTCCCTCAATGTTCATAACCATTATATCATAGTAAAAATAGCAGGCCCTTGATGTGCATGTGGAGAAGCATTGCCACAATGCCAAATATTTGTCTAACGGTGATTTAAACGTCTGTTTTCCTCGCAGTATGATATACTGCCAGACTTTCAAACGCAGTATGAGGCAACACTATAAGGTGAGAAATTCCAAGCCACTTATGATACATGCGCGGAGCACGGCTACTTCAAAGTCAAGTGCACTCTGTTTTGTAAACAGGGTTATGCCGTTTTAAGGCTACCGCTATTATTTTCATCTTAGAACTTTTGTTGTCCTAAATTTAAAAAAAAGTCAACGTACAATTCACCCGCAGGAAGATCCGCTTGGCTGGTGCAGGTAACGCGCCATTGCTGGCGGTGCACACGTACGTTCCGGCGTCGTCGTGATGCAGTACTGTTAGATTGAGCCATTCTCCTTCCACCCATTTTTGTCCTGTAGAAAAGGTAAGTGGTACGAGAAATGAAAAAAATACGTTCGTTTTAGGCAAATTCATTGTGTCGTAAGGCAATTTGGACGGTTGTCTGCCTTGTGTGGAGAAAAAAGGCACATTGCTCGTAACACGTGTCGACGCATGTAGCGTGACGTAATTCATATGCATATAAAAAAATAAGGTTTGAGTAAATGTGCCCCAATACACCGGCTTAATGTCAGAAGTTGGAAGGAAAGACTCACCTTACGCCTTTTTGCCAAGCGGTAGAAATCAGTATGCATCAAAAGGGTTTCGTTATTTGGTGAGTGAGAAAACTTTATTGCCCGAAAACAAGGCATTTAAGGCAGAAAGCTGGGCTTGTTGGTGTTTAGATTGAGAAGACAAAGTAGTCGCGCTAAGAAACAGGTACGACAGGATAGAAGAAGACAACACCTGTTGTTGCGCCTGTGTTCTTTTGCCTCGGTATCTGTGACGTAATACCAAGTTATCTGGTAAGCTTTGCAAAGTGGGAAAAAAGTGGCATAGGAATCGTCGGGGCATGCACTTTGTTAGAGTGCACTCGTTGAACCACGTTCTTTGCAATGGAACTACCCGCTCCCGTGTATGCCCTTGTTCCTGTTGGCGACTGCTTATATCAACGTTCTGTCAGTAACTGCTGGCCGTAATTGCGCAGGTAATTGCTGCAATGTTGCCCGTACCGTGTATAGTGCGAACATTCCAATGTTCTCAAGCAATAAAATATCAGCGGAAAGAGTTTTTAAAGGGAAACGAAGAGATAATTAAACTGGAGGCACAGCGCCCGAAGGACGGGTCTAAGAAAGAGGCAGACAGAGCGGATCCCAGCGCTATGTTTGTCTCTTTCTTAATCCCGTCCTTCGTGCGCTGTGCCTTCAGTTTGAACCGTGTACCGACTAGCCCAGACAAATAAAATATTAGAAAATTAAAGTTGGTGTGTACCAGTTGCTTACAGCATTCTAAAAGTGGCGACTTTCACTGAAAACTGAGCTGTTATAAGCTACAACAGGCTGATAAATGAGCTACAAATGTTGCCACCAGCGGAATATTGCGCAGCTGAAGTGAATGAGTCAGCTTGATGTGCTCGAGGATCCCAGAGGCTAATTTATACTGCAATTTACTTCAAAAAGGTTACCACAGTGATAGTTTATGTGTACATGACACAAGTGTGAATCTAGAGGCGGTAAAGTTTTCTAATCCAATTTTCTCGCTAATTAATGCGCGTCTTTTAATGCCGAAAAAAACACCAACACAGAAAGTGACAACCATAGAATCTCGTTTTATTCAAATGAACAATCTGAAGCAGTCGCCCCTAAAAGGGGTCATAATGTCAACACAGCGGAAGCTTTTCAATCTTTCTCTGTTTAGGTCCGCGATATAGTTCACTGCGCCTTTCACACCAGCGAACTCTTTCGAATGTTGCTCAAAATGTCGGAATTTGGAAGCGTCTTCTGATCTGACGAATCTTACGATCTGACGAATTTTACGAAAATTTGAGATCAATATTTTTAAAATTATATTAAAACTACACCCTTGCTAGTGGTACTTCGTGCCGCCTACGAGAGGGCAATATGTACACTCCGACTGGAATGAAACGCGAACACGCATATGTCATACTTATCTACTTTGCAGGAAGGTATTCTCCTGCAATCGGTTTATGCATATGTGTTTCGGTGGACCCTTTATTCAGAAACATGAATCCGGCTAATTGTACACTGGATAGGACAGTAAACACGTAAAATATTTTGTTTTGTTCACGGACACTGTTCGCGTTCTATTTAGGACTGGCTGTACCATCCGTGGAATCAGCACCAGCTGCTGCAACGTCCCGCCGGACTCCTGTCGCTTGAAATCTCTTCTGTTTGGATGCGCTGGGGCCGGCATCGATTAATTAGGATTGTCTTCCAATGTGGCGTCGTGTGGACAAGGACTGTCCAGATATCCGGCCTCAGTCGTGAACTGCGTGATGAGTGTTTCAAATGCTCCACCAACATTGGCGCAACGGAGGTGTGTTGAAAATCGGCAGGGCCCCGTCTCGGTAAGCGATAGAGTCAGGCCGCGTAGTTTCGTTTTACTAGCTTCGCCGCGTTCCCGCTGCGATGACAGCTATCGGCTGCGCATATAAGTTAACAAGCTAAACCGCAAGCCGTTTAGAACGAGGATAGCCTCGTCGGTGTTCTGTTTGTTTGTTTGTTTGTTTGTTTGTTTGTTTGTTTGTTTGTTTGTTTGTTTGTTTGTTTGTTTGTTTGTTTGTTCACGGCGTTTTTCCACTCCGGCGTCTACGCGCGCTTCCGCCGATTCCATTTGCGTGGTATTTCCGTTTTTTCATGGCGCCCACACCCCGTGCTCGAAACCTGCTCTTCTTCGTTTATGCTCTGAAGGCGCCTTCTTTGCGACGCCACATACAAACAAGTTCCAGCGTTACCACGTCGTACACTGACAGAAGCTGTGGAGACCCTTACCATTGAGGAGATGCTATGCTTTTGACACACTCATTATCATGGACGAATTGGAGCATTTGACAGAAGTACGAAAAATCGCCGTTGTCGCGTAGCTTTTGTCTTAAATGAAGGTGATCAAATGCCCAGGCCCTCACCAAATAATGTTAATTTTCGCGCGAACAGTTTTTCACAGCTTATAAGGGCTATTCGATAATCCTGATTTTCGCATTGCTCTGACATTTTTTCCACGCTCTTGAAGTTCAAATTAAAGAGTTTTTACAGTAGGGACTTCTATTCTAAATCTGAGGGGAAAGAATACATATTCAAAATTGAATTACCGCCTCCGGAAAACTATCGCAGTTCTCTATGCTTGTTTCTTTTGCTGTCATCTTTGCTAGGCCTTTTATCGTTGGTTTTCCCTTTCGTGTTGAGCTCGGTTTCTTATTTCTGCGACCACCTTCCGCGTTCAAGGTAGTGCGACTCCAGTGTACGCATGATGTGATTATTGCTCATAGTTCCCAAGTTAACATGAAGGTCCACATCGCTTCTCAAACTGCCAGGGAGATTTGTAAGCCTCGGAGATCAAGGCCTGGTGCTATATGCTTGTGAAAACATGATCACGCTTATCGTAAAAATAAATGACATAAAATTGCTCCTTTTTCGGTTCTGTGTTGCCTCAGGTTGGTTCTGAAAATTCGAATAGGTCGGATAAAACTACGTACTGCGCTTACACTCGAAAGGATCCGTTGAAGCTAAATATAGAGGCCCCCTAATAACAAGTGCTGTCATCGGCTGGCCCTCCAGACGCTGCCTGGTTAGTTCTAACGCGATAGCGTTAAAGGCCCCATTATGTCGAAACTCCGGCGCCGGCGGCGTCGGCACCGGCTTTGTGTACGTAGTGAGCGATAAATAGGGTGGTGTATGGTGGCTCAGGCGGACACCATCGGAGTACCAGCTTAGGTGAGCAACCTAGGTCACCTGACCTGAAGGAGTCATCACAACCTGCCCACCGGATTGTGAGCAAGCCAACCCCGTCAGATGGCAGTTGAATTAATGGTTGATCACGAGAGGTGGCTCGGGAATAGCAACCTGGGCCGCACAAGACCCACCGCTGGGAGCACCTGCCATCGCAGGGCAGTGGAGCATCGTTAACGGCTTCAGTATTGCGCAACGAGTGGCATGAGGACTTCCAGGGATCTATGAATGGAATGTTGGGAATGACCAATTCCGCATAAATGGGCATTAACCTATTAACGCTATAGTGTCACATCCTTAAGGCGAAGTTAAGGGTCTCCCCCTCATTTTTTTTAGCGTCCTCTCCTGAGCGGAGAATTGAGTTCTGATACCACAAAGTGCCACAGAATATTTCCAAACTTACCGGCGTCTATAGAGGTTTCAGTTTCTCTGCTGTCTTCCTTACGCCATGTAATCGTTGGCTTGGGTGTCCCGCTTGCCACACACCTCAGAGAGACATTTTTGCCTGAATCGGCAGTTATGACATTTGGGCTCGTGAGCGTTTCATCAAAAATTGGAGGGCCTGCACATGGGAGGAGAAAACCAAAAATTTCCCGACGGGATATGAGACAAAAGTGCAGAAATATTTGCTCTGTGAACAGTCCCTTTCTTTCACCATTACAATCGCTTGAATTGGAAATTGATGCCCCGATAGCGTTCACCGTCATCCTTGCTACCTCGAATATTCATGATGACTATCAGTGCAGCAGACAGCAAATACTAAATAAACCATGAGATGGGTTTTTTGATGCCATGGGCTCAGGGCATGGATGCGGGCATCAGCGCCATAAAGATACGTCAATGTAGGATACATTTAAAAACAAATTATTCAAATTTCACGGAATCGCAGCTGATGAGCCGAGAAGAAAATCTTAGTTGTAAATATATAAAAAAGTGACACGCGTGCAGTTATTGCCCTCTACTTGAGCTCATTAGTTTCATACTAACACATGCATTATATTGATGGCGGCGACGTCACTTAGTGTTTGGTAACTGCTTTCATCGCTAGCATAACTTAAAATAGCGTATAAAGTTTTAAGGGCATCGAGCAAGTACACCGCGTAAACGAAGATGTCAAAAAATAATAATTGTGCTAACTTCAAAAATTAAACTTTTTGTTCAAGCCCACTTTTTTATCAAAGCAAGAGAGAATGGTGAGCTTAGCATGAGACCGGAACGTGGACCGTTTTGCAAAGTAATAGTGTTGTTTTCTTAATCGGATTTTGGTTAGAAAGGACAGTACTGCTCTGCAATCAACAAAACATGAAAAAAAATGCGAAAGCGAGTGCTCTGGGAGCTTCATTTCTGCTTCCGCCTGGAAAGAACCAGAATGCACTCTTTGTTGCAAAAAGTTTAACACTGCATCGCGCTGTTAGGATGTACGGCACGGTGGCCTTTAAAATTTTGCAACTTGAACTCGCACTCTAGCCTATTATATCACGGAGAAATATTTGCTATTGACATTATTATTAACAGTATTCAACTATCATCAACAGAGCGGCGTTTAATCGTGAACCAGTATAGAAGTAATACGTACCGACCACGTCCAGGTATACGTCTTGATTTTTCATGTTTATCTTGCACCTGTACAGCCCAGCATCCTCGTATCTGGCGTACATAATTTCGAGAGTGTAAGAGTCGTTGATGTTCATCACAAAGACCCTGGGATCTCTCGTTATCACGTATGAATCAACACTGAGAACGATCGATGGGTCACTCCTGAGCCAGGCTACCTGCAAGGAGGATGTCGTGAATATTTCAATACCCACTCAATGGCGACTGCAACGACGCTTAAAGAACGAAATAGGACAGTTTCAAGTCGAACAGCCTTCCAGAGCTGAAGTGAGTGTAGCAGAGCTGAGCAAGTCTGACGCCATTCTCTCCAGCATAATCTGTGCATGACCCAATACGCCACCACACTGCATATACATGCCTCTTCGTCGGGAATAAGCGTTGTTCATCATCGGATCCGTGGCCGGCTGTGCACATGGTGGCAGCGGTGCCCATTCACTATCTCCGCCCCAGCGACGCTGCTCCTGGCCCAGAAACCTTTGGATACATCGGGCGACGCATGAACTGCTTGGAAAACGTGGAAAAGTGAGTTCACGCTATTTTCCGGAGCCACTTAGTTAAGTAAGCAGCCTAAAGAAGTGCAAGCAGCGACGTTACTTGCAACGATTGGAGAAGACGGCAGGAAAGCTTGGAGCAGTTTCAAATTCGCCAAAGAAGAGGACAAGAACAACGTCGGCATTTTGCTTTAAAAGTTTGAGGAATTCTACAAACCATTGACGAATCTAACGTTTCATGAGTTACACTTCGTATCAAGGGATCAAACACAAGGGGAACCTTTTAACGACTGTCTGACAGACCTAAAGCTCCTAGCAAAAAACTTCGAGTTCGGAGACTTTGAAGACAGCTTGCGGCGCAGCCGGATTATCCTGGGAGTACAAGACGAAGGTTTACAGCAAAAGCTTATTGCCGAAAACCGGTCGTATGAGAAGGCAGCCACAATATGCCGAGCCCACGAACAAGGAGGGGAGCAATTTAAGGAAATCAGTGAAGCAACCGAAACAGCAGGCGACGCAGCAGTCCATGCAGTCGGCCCGCGTAAGAGGCCTCGTAGTCCTTGTGGTTATTTTACTTACCGTGGCGTAGTATGCCCGTCTCAAGGAAAGGCATGCACGAAGTGCGGTGGGCGTAATCACTTTGCCCAAGCACGCAAAGCATCGGCGCACCGTCAGAACAGAGGTTCGGAAAAGGAACTGCGCGAACTGCAAGGCGAGGATGACGGCGATGTCATTTTGGAAACATTGACCGTCGGTTCAGAAGTGGTTCAGAATTGACCGTCGGTAGTCTAGCCTCAGACCATTGGAGCGCGACATTTACATTGAAGGATGCCCACCCGCATTCAAGCTGAACACAGGAGCTAACTGCTGAGTAATTTCGTGCAAGGATGTCAGCAAGCTGCCTAGCAAACCTCATCAAGAATATCGTGTAACGTTAACGGCGCTCTGGCCAAAACAAAAATTAGGCTGCATTCGCGCGCTAACAATAAAGTGCACGAAGAGACTTTTTCGTGGTCGACCAAAACGTGCCCGTGGCTCTCAGTGGATGAGTATATAGCTGAACGCGAGGGGTTTTATTTGTCACGTCCAAAATGTGCACGCAGACCCGCTGCACCCACCAGCGCAATCGTTTGAAGATGCTTTATTGGACTGGTCAGTTAAAAGGCATTGAGTACACGATGAAGCTAAACCCCGGCTCCGTGGGAGTGGTCGTGCCGTTGAGGAGAGTTCCAGTGGCCCTTCGAGAAAAAGTCAAGTAGGAGCTCCAGCGCATGGAAGAACAAGGCGTCATATCCAAGGTAAATGAGCCAACATTGTGTTCACGGCAGTTATGAACAGAACGGTCACGGTAGTTAAGAAAGAAAAAGTACGCGTCTACCTACGCACCGCAGCACTAAAGAGAGCTTTGCTACGAGAGAACTACCCCATGCAGACCCTTGAACATGTTGTGCCTAGGCTTCCCGGAGCCAAGGTGTTTACAACTCTAGACTCAGCATCAGGATTCTCGAAGATAAAACTAGCTGACGCAAGTCCGAAGCTCTGCCACATTGTTGAGAGACGTTTATGTAACGCACCGTGAGGAAGCAGCTTGGAACAGCGCGCAAAAGAAAAAACGCGTGAACAAAGGAGCCAAGCATTAAACATTTCACCAGAGTAAAGAAGTGAATGCGACCTTCACAAAGAACTGTACTCCGTGAAACTACCATGAACGCCCACTACAAAGGCTTGTTGTGCCCTTGCAGTGATTTCAGCGTGACTTCTGGCCCAAATTGTTAGAGTTCCACCAAACGGAGTTGCAGCAAAAACCTATTGCACAGCGGATTCACTGCAGCCTACATTTCGTGCGGTTATGTCTGGCCAAGCGATTCCCGCCAGAGAGAGATACTGAGCAATGAGCGATGGGTGCAGAAGTTTGTTTACGCCGTGCATTCATACTGCTCTATTCAGTTTTGTCCGCGCTTCGGCCAAGACGTTACTTCGGGCCCATCTTCCTATAGAGGAAAGAACGCGGCCTGTGCCATGACCTTAGTGGCAATAGCAACAATTTTCTGGCTTTCATTCCAGGCTTCATATTCTATAACACGTATTTCTCACATGGATCAATCGCTCTGCTCTCCAATGGGTCAAATATTTACAAAGTGAAAACTGCTCAAGGCGCCACAGTTTATTATTCTATAGCCTGTTTGAGCTATTTCAGCCGACTGTCTTCGAGCGGAATGAACCAAACGGGATTATGCAGTGCCATTACTCGATCCCGATTTGACCGCGCCCACAGTCTAGATGTCAAGAAAATACCCATTGGTAGCAAACAGTGTACGATTACGAGGTTTAAAGCCGTAAATCGGCTCAAGCTCTGGGGGACGCCGTAGTGGAGGGTTCCACATAACTTCGACTACCTGAGGTTCTTTAAATTGCTCTGACATCGCAAATTATGTGGGCTTAGCATTTCGTCTCGATCGATATGCGACCGTCGCGGCTCCGCCCGAACCCGCATCTTCCGAGTCAGCAGCCAAACAGCACAAGCACTGAGAACCAACGCACGTTCCCATTGGAGCGCCGGAGCCGGAAGACGAGAGATTGGCTGAGTAATCGGCGGTTGGTCCGATTTTCCTTTTCCCCCTGTGCCTTTGCACCCTTTTCTTTGTGTGGATAACGCACGCGGTGAGTTTCTAAATCTCAGGTAATGTCTACGCAGTCTCCCGGCCAGGGCAGCTCTCCCTTATCGACTTCCCTACCGCCTCCTGAGATGCCTCTGGAAGCTTTCAACGCTCCGGTTTCCGCAGCATTCCTGTGGCGCTGGTGCCAAAGGATGGTGGTGCTATCAAAATTAACAATCCAGGGCCTGTTCGAGCTGCTCTCAAGGCGGCCATTTCATTCTATGAGGCAATCACTGAGGTAAGGCAGTTTGGACGTGGCGGGATTATGTGCCGTTCGCCAGACCTGTCGTGCGTAAAGGATCTTCTAAACTGCTCTTCTTTTGGTTCTCTTTTAATAAACAGCTTCATTCCGTCTCATCTGGACTGCACAAAAGGTGTGGTTCGCAGTGTGAACTCTTGCTTGTCTCCAGTTGAGACCTTCGACCTTCTCTCTGCAGCGGGTGTTGTTGCGGTGTATCGCTGTAGCCGAGAGGTGAACAATGAGCGGGTGCCAATGGGCACTGTTATTGCCACTTTTGCGGGTATTGCCTGCCCCTCAGAAAAAAAAAAAGCATGGCCCCTAATCTTCCGTGTAGATCCCTTTCCAGCTAAGTCACTGCAGTGCAGCAATTGCTGGCGATATGGCCATAGTGTTCATGGCTGCAAGTCCACCTTGCGCTGTTGCAAATGCGTCAATGACCATCCATCAAATTTATGCTCTGATCAAAAGAAGAAGTATTGCATTCGTGGTGGATCTCACACTGCAAATTCCATGGATTGTCCTTCTCGGGATCATAAATTGCAAATTCTAGATATAACCGACCGCAAACGCTGTTCGTGGCGCGAGGCAATATCATAAATTAAAGAGAGAGCTCACGGCTATGCAAATGTGTCAGCCCGTTCGGGAGTGACACTAGATTCGTCTGTCTCTCAAGCAATAGTGACTGCTGTGGAAGCCTCTATGGCTAAGAAGGTTGACAGGATAGCGTCCACTGTCACAGAGTGCATATCTAATGCTCTGGCAACGCAGATTACCCAGGCCATGCAAAACTGGAATGACTTCTGCGATGTCAGACATGCCTTCGGTAATGACCGAACATTCCTTGCCTGAGCAGTCCCAGCCACAGGAACAAGTTACTGCTGTTTCTCCACTTCCTCGATCCACTAATTCCGATAATGCTCAACTTATTCATGATGCAAAGATGGCGGATTCGGATACACGAACCCTCAAACGCAGTGGATCCCCCGTGTCTAACCCTTCTTCTCCACATCCTCAGCCGAAATCAAAGAAGCAAAAGATTGGCTCTAAGATAAAAGAAGCTATTTTAGGGCAGGCAGTTGCTGCGGCCCGGATTTCTCAACCATAGGGGTGTTAAGAGTTCTCCAGTGGAACAGTCGGTTACTTGTTTCAGCTTCAACAGACTTACTGTACCTTATACCTCAACATAATCCAGACATAATTATTTTACAAGAAACTTGGCTGACATCTGAAAAACATTTTTATTTGCAAAATTATTCTTCATTTCGAAAAGATCGACAGTCAAGAGGAGGAGGCTGACTCCTACTAGTTTCTTCTAAATTTTTTCACAGGGCTAAGATTACTTTTCAGTCCTCTACTATAGATTGTGAGTTATTGGCTTTAGACTTTGAAATGACAGGGTGCTATCCCTTTTCATTCGTAAATGTTTACTTTCCTTGTGGTGTGTAGAATACCAGGCTTCTAGATCTACTGCTCCTTAATTGTCAGAAGTCAGTTCTCTTGGCCGGCGACTTTAATTCTCATCATGTGTCGTGGGGCTTTAAGACATAATTCTACGGTAAGCGCCTTTGGGATTGCGTTACTGATAACAACCTTTCGTGTATGAATTCGAGCTCGGCCACACTTCTCTGCGCACAAATTAGATCTGTGTTAGATTTAACTTTCACCAGCCCTTGTGTTCCTGTGCTCAATTGGTCGACTATGGGTTGTGGAACATCTAGCGATCACATACCTATCGTTTTTGATGTTAGTTGCTGCTTAACTCCGGCGTGCTCTCAGTTGAGGTCATATATATATTATGACCAGTTTCAGTCCGCTTAGCGCTTCACTCTTGCTTCAGAGGTTAATTATGCTGAAGAGCATACAGCAAAAGGCATATGCTTGGCTTTGACGAATGGCGACAGAAGTCCGAATATTTGGTACGTACATCAAGAGGGAACTCTTCAGCGAGATGGTGGAATGCAGATTGCTCGCGGGATGACACTTAGAAAGGCTGCATGGAAGAAGCTCCTACACAATCAGTGCCCCATAAACTGGTACGATTATAAGTTCATTGCGGCTGTTTTTAACACACAAGCTCACAATCCAAAGAAAATTATGAATCCGAGAATTTTCATTTCCTAACAAAATCAGGAAAGCGTCGCACACTTTTCGAATTCTTAAGACCGCGGAAAAAGATTCCGGTTTCAGAAAATTCACCCTCATTTGTTTTGACTCCGCAAGAAGCAATAGAAAAGTTGAGACAATTGCCAAAGGATTAGAGCAGCGTTTCTCGTCTGTACTTCCTTTGCGCTCTGCGTTTGCGGCGTCAGTGGAGCAGATTAAGCATGTCCCCCTATTTATGCTTTCCGAGCTTCCCCCAATAGTTCTTAGGTTACCAAATGCTGCTCCTGGCCCTGATAGGGTAATATAAAAATGTTAAGGATCCTCTTTGAGGAGTCCCCTACATCCTTATTGCAACTGATTAATTTTTCAATCAAACATGCATGGATTCCTCCTGAGTGGAAAATCGCAAAGTGATCCCTTTACCTAAAAACAAAGGTGGTGGCTATTCTCTGGACAATATTAGACTCATTTCATTGACATCAAACCTGGTTAAGTTAATTCTGTTAACCCTCATTTGAGGGTCGTGACAGGGAGGGAATACACACAGTTCCATCATAACACTGAGGAATACGAAAATCTCAAATATGAAGCATTAAGACAACGAACATTTAGAGTATAAATATCGCAAGCACAAAATATTATATTGTGAGGTTGGAGGTAATCACACCGAAAGCATAAAAATGCTCAGATAATGAAATAAGGCACTACCAAAAATGCTGGTTAGCTCTGAATAAAATATTGATCAAGGCTTGCTTGAAAGACTGTCACACTGGTATTAAGTGCAACATGCGAAAGCAGTTCATTCCACATCTGTATTAGTAGTATTTGTTACATCACTGTCTAGTCGGGCGCTATGTTTAGCCGGAGGATACAAGTACGTGTTCCTATTTATCGTTAGTTCCCCATGCACAACTTCCTATATTAATTTCGATATTTTATTTTTTGTCTCCTCCTTACTAGCAGCTCAATGTTATAGGACAGCAACATTTTGTTAACTCAATATAGGCTGAGTTCCTACGCCTGTCACCGATGAAACGAGTGCTGTAGAGATACAAGTATGAGAAGGGTCGCTAGCTTCGAGTACCACACAACCAACGTGTGTTAAGCCGTCGTGAGCGGCTTCACATTCACCAGCCGTGAGCAAGCTTTAATGTCTTCTGCGCTCTTTCGAAGGGTGGCGTCGCTTTTAGCACCCAGGGTGACACACTGCGCTTCATGATAGCCACTTTGTTGGCGTCTTCTGTTCATCGATACTGCAACAAATAACTTTGCGATCGTCAAGAAAATCTGCTTTTGTAGGTTTGTAGTGGTTAACCGGTTTTTGCAGAATCCCCGGAGAGAGAGACGACATAGAATGTTGTAACAGGTCAGGGTGTTTTGCGGGGTTGTAATAGGGTTGTAATGGGGGCAGGGGGCAATACGCGACCTCTCTGATTTTCAGATCGACTGGGCTGATGTTCATGGCAACTGGGACTTCCAGAAACTCCAAATGGCCCCAAAATATTGAAAGTAAGCACACACCACAAAATAAATAAAGATGGATTATTGGGTGGAATAAGGGTGATTGCCAGCTCAGAATTATATAATTCTATAAAATAATCTAATGGAAGGTATTTGAAAATTCTATAAATTGATGACTCATGAATACCTTTATATGGGCAATAAAGCCGATTCCAACCAGAGTTCTTGTGGCTCGATTCATCGCGCTCATAACCACTGAAACATGGCAGACAGAGAGAATCTCTAAAGCTGAGGGTTCTTTGATTTGCCTAATAAAGAACCCTTTGACACCGATCAAAGAATATTCTCGCTAAGAAAGTGTTCACACTTCTCCTAGCCGAGGTAATTATCTTCCTGTCTAAGCTTGAACAGTCATGGCTAATGTACCTGGGGTCCCGATTAATCTTGTAATCGACGTCTGTTATCCTCCACCCTCTTAGGATCTGCCTAATTACATAAATAAATTACTGTTGCTTTGAAAACTTTAAGACACAAGAAAAATTCTAACCGCCTCACATGACACAAATACAGCCATGTTAACTTTTTTTTCTTACTCTAAAAAGAGGAATGATGTTACTCCCCCACTTGTTTAGTTGAGATGTTAACTTCTAAGGTGGCTAAATTAGGTAAGGTGGAGAAGCCACCACCCACGCGTACAATAGCTATATGAATGCAGTTCTGTAATCCCTTCTGTGCACCAGCTAGATTTCTGGCTCTATAGGTACCCAGCATAAGGAACAGCTGCATTATTTTCTGAAAAAAAAACTAAAACCAAATGGCGAGAGTTCATGGAAATCATGCAGCAAACAACGCAGTATTGAGCAAACACTCTCCAAAATGAGCGCTTACTGAATTTGTCTCGTGAAAGCGGAACAACAGATTGATGCATTTCCCCAGAGTAATAACTCCATTTCATGCAAAATTGTGCTTAATAGTTGTGCCGAACGTTTAGCAACGCATATAGGACTTTAAAGATTATCCAGTGGGCAAAAAAAAAGTGCCATGCCTGCGTTGCACAATTTCAACGAACTTATAAAATGCGGAAATGTGGAGCGTTTTTGAGAGGAATAAAGAAGGATAAAAAAAGCAAAGGTCAGGCTTAAAATATCACCAACCCTGTGTACGCCCAAGTTGCGAACGGTGCATTTGATAGAGGCTGTCTGCCCAAGTGGGACTGTTACATTTCCAGGGGGATCAACGAATGATGGTTCCGGATACTCGAGCTCTCTTCTCGTGGTCGGTGCAAGAGTGGTCGGGCTAGGCGCTGCAAACAAAAAGCAAGGTAAAATTAAGTACTGACTGTTTAGCTGCAGAGTGAACAATTTAAAAAAGTGGAATACAATTTTAATGTAGCTAAGGTGAGCGGCAATGCTTGTTGACCATTATTATTTCCTAAAGTATGGAAACACAAGGAAACATAAGAGCCTCTTCAACAAGCGACCAAATTCTGAGTGAACTAGTGGGTAATTTCGTCATGTGCCGGTTTGCAAGCAATAGCCCGGCGCCCTACTCGTAGGTTATAAAGCGATGGGGCAATGTTTTAACCTATGCTAAAAATCCAAATACTCAACAGATGTCCACAGCATCCACATCTCTGTTAGGAGACGGCGCAAAATCAATCGGCAGTTTCGATAACATGATCTTCTTACACATGTTCCTGAAGAAGCCGGACAGCTGCTTGGTAAAGACCTTCAGAATGTTGAATCGTCGAAATCCTGTTCGTGGCCTACGTCTGCAACGCTGTGGACGTTTAAGTATTCTCCGAAGTTGATGCCATGCGGGACCGCAACAATGTTGGGAATTAGGCTGTTCGCGAAGCTTGAAGCCAGCGGATTTGACCTTATAACAAAGATCGGGGTTGACTACTTTGGGACACAAAACTTCCCGAAGCCTCCATGATTAAATGAATTCATAGTTTTGTTATTTTTTTGCAAGCTAAGCCACGTTTACTCCGCCGTAAAAAGTGAAACCGAGGCCCCCGCGTGTGAGTGCTTCGTGAATGGCCCTTCCATGGTGCGCATTTAGGAAAAAAAATCACGTTAACTGCGCAATGTACAGAAATCTTACATATGAAATTCCGTAGTCAGTGACTTGACTGCAAGCCTACCTGTGATTTGTCACCTTTCTTTCCTATGAAATGCTACAAAAGGTAGATGCGATAGTAAATCTCACTTACTGCGGTCAAAATTTTAAATACATCAAGCCTTATTGCTGCCTTTTAATAATTATAGAATTGTTCAGAAAATCGCTAATTTGCAAGCAAAATTCTTGTCTGACAAATTCCGCTTCAATGTAATTCAAGCCTGCAGTACAAAAGTAAAGTGATGAATTACAAGCTGGCAGCAACGCCGTCTCATCGCTGCCTTCAGAGAAAGTCCTGTATTATCCAGAATACACTGCACCTACTAAACATGTTTGAATGCTACAGTTTTATGTTTAGATTTAGTTTACGGGGGTTTAACGTCCTAAAGCGGCTCAGGCTATGAGGGATGGCGTAGTAAACGGCTCCTGAAATTTCGACCGCCTGGGGTTATTTAACGTGCACTGGCATCGCACAGTACACGGGCTTCTAGAATTTCGCCTCCACCAAATTCGACCGCCCTGGCCGGGATCCAACCCGCGTCTTTGGGTCAGCAGTCGAGCGCCATAACCACTGAGTCACCGCAGCGGCGAAAAAATCTAACTCGAGCGCAATTTCTACAGCAATGGCGAATTCAGTGTTACTTTTTTCTCAAAATCACTTATTGTAGCGATAGCTACATTACAGTAGCATTTCGAGCCTTCGGCGTGGCGGCGCTGTGGCGGTGACGGCGCTGCCACCTTGTGGTGGCGCCGCCACCTGTGGCTGCGCCACCACCCTGTGGCTGCACCGTCACGCTGTCACGTGGTTGGTCATGTGGTGCGGACCAGCTGCCGGCGCCATGGCTGATCACGTGGTTCGTCACGTGGTTGGTCACGGGACCAGCCACGTGGTGCGGAGCAGCTGCTGCTGCAGGCGGCGCGGCGCGGCGGCGAAACCGAGCTGCCACAGCTGTGCGCATGCGCCGTGTTAAGAGGGACGAAGAAGAAGGAACGCCCAGCGAAACGGAGCGGCGAAAGACTGACTTTGCAATTCAACTGAGCAAGCTCCACTCGGCCAGGTGTTGCTATCGCATCACTCCAGGTTTAAACAGAGCTAAACCACCGCCAATTTCTGTTGCCTGTCTTACCCGACACGATTGTGTGGGCGAATGGAGAGTTTAACGGCATGTGTTGGCAAAAACGTCTGCAATGGGTTAACAAAATCTATGGTTTCTGCAAACTGCAAGGCTGCAGAAAAAGTGTGATCATAGGGGCCATTCTGTTACTTAGCTCTAGAATTATACTTTATGCAGGAGCAGTGCACATTAGTTTATGCTGCACTGCAATCGATCCACTACGCTATCGATTCCAGCGTCCACTCCTAATAATTTACAAGCGTTGTGGTCTCCTCTTTACCTGCGCCACAGAAGTCTCATCACAACTTTTTCTGTCCATATGAGACGTGGGTCATACTGCCACAAAACCGAATTGCTATTCCAGTGACAATTCGCGAGGAAATAAGCGTTATTAACAGCCTGCGCACAGCTCATACACCTTCATGGTGCCGCTACGTTGCTTAGTGCAGAAAAAGCGTAAAAAGACCTCACATTTTAACGCCGATCTTAGAAACAATTTTCTGCGTCCATTCCGCGAGCCTGGCTTGGAATAATTCTGTGTAGCTTATCACAAAAAGTTGAAAATATAAGCTCTAGGCATTGATTGCACATTACATCCCAGCAGTAGCCTAAGCTGGCGAAAAACAAGTTGAATGCACACGCTGCTGCGTTGCTGTAGCTGAACTCCTGCAAGCGTTGGCAACTAACAAGATTACCAGATCCCATGCGTACGAATTTCCATTCCAATCGCCATGTACCTAATGTCCATGTCATTTCGAGCAAGCGTTATGCATAAGAGCGAGCTTTCGAATGAAACACTAATATGGAAATAAAATTTTTTGTATGGCATTGAATATTTCTGATGTTCAAATGTTCCATATTTTTGTTTAAAATCATGCTCATGTTACACGGTGGTTCTCAACGGCTGGTCTCTTGACCTTCAGTTGAACTGTACAGTTAGCGTGCCACTAAGAAGCGCTAACTGCTCTTGAGGTCTCAATGGCAGGTCACTTTGGCTGAGGTCGGGGGCTCCGACAAGTGACAAGGTGATGTTCCGTGGACCCGCGCCATTGGTCGCGTCGGTGGCATTTTCAACTGCCATATGTTCCCAAATCAGGCGGCTTCAGTAAAACAATGGCTAAGAGGCGCGGTCAGATCTGCCTGTTGTCGATTTTTTATTTTTGGCTCAGTATGGTGTTTCGCTGCGTTGCGCTCAAAGCACAAATCTTGAGAGAAATTTATTGTTTAATAGAATAAGTATGCAAATAATATTTAGCTAAAAATTTCGCAAAAAAAGCATTTCTTAATTCATGAATTTCCAGCACCTGGCGGGATCCCGTGAACCAGATGGTGACAGAAATTTCTCGAAACGTTCTGTGTAATTGTACCGGACTGTCATTCAGTTTGACGTCATTTGAAAGCGGCCGTTCAACTGAATGGCAGCTGAAGGATTCAAACTGTCTATGTAACAAGAGTATTATTCTCTATCTTCTAAAAGCCTGGAAATAAGTAAAAGAATTCAGGAACAAGTAGCACAGCGTGATAAGGAACAAGCTTTCGAATAGTAGGTTGATTGTGAAGGCAAACACCGCTCACCTAAAGCAATACGCCATCCGCAATGGTGGCGGAACAAGTGCGCGTTTTAAAAAGGTCGCTTTTGGCAGCCCTTCAAGAGAGGGCGTTGACATGGCGTACCCGAGCTGGCGCATCCGCTGTTGTTATCAGCAGCCGGGCCAGAATCGTATCTACTTGCGTTTTTCGAAACGTTCACTGACTACGTCAAAGATAACGCCCCAAGTCTCTCGTGACAGGAAGCCCTCTGTGGACCCTTCTCACACTCCGGAGCATATTAACTTAGAAAGAGTGCGCAAATAGGGTCTTGTGACAATTAAAAGCTAATTCACTCAGAACACGGTGAATAAATAAATACACCAGCGTGCACGCGCGATCGTCAATAATGGTCATTCGGTTGTGTCTTCGTTTAAGAATTAAACCTATTTTCAAACCGTTCTAGATCTTCAAAGCTTAATGCACAAAACGCCAATCACATTCTGTGCGCGTGCATACACGTACACACACAAGCTGTCAGCAGCACGGGAAATGAGCAAATGATGAGAGTATATGGAACTAATAATAAAGGCTGTATTCTCAAACCAAGGGCAGCTTTCAGTATGGATAGCAAGGAAAAGCGGTTACGGAGTCTTCTACCTACGAATATCATGTGTGGTGCTTTACTTGTGTCCAACGGCCTCTCACCTGCGTTCTTTCTCAGGCATTCATTTCAGCTCAACCTTGCGAGAATATAGCCGCGCCAAATGCACGCATTGTGACTGGCCTGATGCTTATATCAAGTCGCATACGTACACACCCGCTCACGGATATTGGTGATGACTGGGCCAGACGGGGGGTAATCATCTGAAAAATTGGGCACGTTGATGCTCCATTATATTTTTCTATGCCATCCTTCTCAACCTAATTTCTGTTTTGTGTTTAGACAATAACAATAGGGAATTATGCAGTTTCGTCAGCTTAATAAACACATAACATATGACTGAAGTGATTCCAGCAAAGTACTCCATGATCTCGTTTTCCTGAAGATAAAGTTGGTCGAAAGTATATCTTTTTTTTTTTGCAGCCTTCACAATCAGCGCGGCATGACCTCGGGGAGAACGACCTCGAGTGTTGAGCATGTCTGCAGCTCCGCAATCTCAGCCTCGACAAGTGGAAGCAACGATTCGCAGACGCAGCGTAGTCAGATGACACATGGCCTAGAAAATACCTTCCTTATCACGGTGTCGTCTAAACGTCGGAAAAGACACTGAGCATGAAGCCCGTCCCCCAGTGCCGCTATGTTACTGCTTTTAGCCTGGACAAGTCCTTGCTAGATGTTCTATTTGCACAAGAAAACAATTTTGTAGCACATATTCGTACCCGACTGGGTGCAGTAAAGAATAAACACTGAAGTACATGCCTTGATTTAACTCTCGGCACAAGTAAAGAGAAAGGAAGACTTAGAAATCGACAATAACTGACAAAAAACTATATTTAGTAGTAGGACGTTCGCTATTAATGGGAAAAAGGAAAGCACACAGAGCAATAATGAACCAAACATATATATAATTGGTTTTGGGGGGAAAGGAAATGGCGCAGTATCTGTCTCATATATCGTTGGACACCTGAACCGCGCCGTAAGGGAAGGGTAAAGGAGGGAGTGAAAGGAGAAAGGAAGAGAGAGGTGCCGTAGTGGAGGGCTCCGGAATAATTTCGCCCACCTGGGGATCTTTAACGTGCACTGACATCGCACAGCACACGGGCGCCTCAGCGTTTTTCCTCCATAAAAACGCAGCCGCCGCGGTCGGGTTCGAACCCGGGTGAACCAAACAGAGAAATAACTTTTCTTTTTTTTTCAGCGAAAAAAAAAAGGCGGACAGCAAATCAAACGTAATCGCACGTTTCTTGCGTTGTGTGTTCAGATGTAGGGCAACCCGATTATAGTAACGTGATTTCTGGCATCGCCTGTAGAGTCCCAGGGTAACGAACACCAAACAAACCTGGCTTATTGCTCCGATGGGTACTGTGGGTGACTGGGTGGCAAGGAGAAGGTACTTTAAGGTAGAAAATGAAACTGTAATAAGTAATTTTCACTGCTTATTACACGGTATCAAAAACAAGAAATGACTCTAAAAACACGACGCTAAAAGGGAGACAAAACACGCGCATGATCTCACAACCGAAGGAATTTCTGCGCTGACAACGCAAGCATTTCCTAAACGACTTGGTCAGATTTTGGAAAAATGTATACCAATTAGCAAAAAAGATCGAGAAATGAACAAGCAGCAAACAAGGCAGAAACCTGCGTAAACGCTACTATCGCTATAGCAAGGGAACGCTTTTCTTTAGGTACCGACACATCTAGGGGAACTCGCTTCCTTGTTAAAGCGACACGCTTGCTTTGTTCCTGCATAAAAGCTTATTAAAATTCATAACCGATCATATTGAAATACACAGACGTGATTCACCTCGAGTCTTGTAAATGTAAATACACAAAGAACTGAATGACCAGCATCGGGGCTAGTTGGTGCAAATTGAAATGAATAGTGGGAAGGGAAATGAACACGTCAACTGTATTGAGATTCATGGTGAAACAGCTCGGGAATGTGGAACACACGAAGGAAAGACACGCAACACAGCCGCTTACTCGCAACTCATTGCTAATTCAAAGAAACAGTCCTCATCACTTTTTCTTTCCAGGAAAAACACACAATTAACACCAAAGGTAAAGAATAAGTGAAAGCAGAACTGATGAGAACCGTTTCTCAGAAAAAAACGATTTGTTGCGAGTCAGCCCTTGTGTTGTGTGCCTTTTCTTTGTGTGCTCCGTTTTCCCGCTCTGTTTCACCATGAATAATTACCAACTTCCCAAATCGCAGCTTTAATTAACTATAGCGAAAAGCAGGAACTCGATTCTTTTTTTTTTCCTCAAGCAATGGTACATCGATTGTTTGTCAGATCTTTGCGCTTCGTTCCTTTGCTGCTGTTCTTTTGGATCAAAGGGTGGGCAAAGAACGCTCTTTGCGCATTGCTTCCTGCCGTATCACACAACGACGAAAGAAACCCTGAAAACTTCGCCATTCATCACCGTGTCTCATCATTATTACCAACAACTTGAGGTTTACCGAATTCGGCTTACTTTATTTTAGCTTCAAGAGGTAACGTCATCTTCAGCAATGACGTGGATAGCAGCGCTAAGGTCGCCATGCCGCCGATTGAGCAAGACACAGGAAAATATTCTAGTTTGCTCGTGAGACATGCATTGATGTTGTAGTAAACAATGCTCTTTCAAAAATAACCATTAATTTCATAGAAACCCCGGCCCTCTATTCGTGGATCGCTTGCGCTTGCTATCATGATAGCGGACAAGTTAGACCCACGTCATACAGCGCTGGTTCATTGCATCGCAGCAAGAGAAGGGATCGGTGCATAATTTCCAATAACCATGATGGCAGTACAAAGAGTGCCCCTCCATGGAACATCCAGAATCATATTCAGCACCAGAGTTCTAGGTAACTTCGAGCATATATAACATGCTCATGCAGCCCCCAAGATAAGGCTGTAGAACGCAGACCCCAGCATAGGCTTCGAGAAGAAAAATAGCTACTGTTTCAAAATTTCACTACTTACAATTTACGCGCAATATTATTCGCTTGGACACCGAAGGAGGCACTCCATTGCTGGCGATGCAAAGATAAGCACCAGCATGGTCTTCGTGGAGACTTGTGATGTTAAGCCACTCTCCTTGTACTTGCTTGGAACCTTGATAGAGGTTAGAAAAAGGACAATCACATCTCATTATAGCCTCCTTGCGAAACCCCACTAACGAAAAAATTGAAAAACTGCTTCAAGCTATCATACCCAGCATTTTTGGAAACAGCATTTTTCAGCGGGAATTCATGCTAGCAGTTTTTTCATATAATGGAAGATTTTGCTATAACAATAAATATATCCGCAGATCACCTACGGTAGTATTGCGTTTTTTTCTTAACGTTCCTTCTGTCATCAAAAACGTTCCCGATTCGTTTCCTATGCCACTCTTAACTGTTCGATGTGATCGATGGAAACACTTGAAAAGAAAGTCTTCCCTGCATATAAGAAGAACAAATCATTACATTCAATATTTTCGTAACAGTATGTCACAATTATCCAATTGTCAAAGTTTCTGTCCCAAAATGTTGGACATGAGTGGCTGCGACGTACCAAATAGGTTTTGCGTTGTGCCCTTTGAGCAGCTACACCTGACTGGAAATTGACGGCTTCCTTAGAAGCTGGATCTCCTTTCTTCGCCAACAATTTCTCGTTGTCACCGCACCGCACATAAACTTCGTGATAAATGAATGGTGAAGGCAGCTGTAGCTTTGTCTCAACATGACTCTGCTATCAAATTCAACCCGTGAAGTGTCGCAGGCGTAGCCACTATTACGACAGCGGGAGGAGTAGTTAGTGTGTCGTGTAAATGACATGGCATAAAAAGAATAATGCCGAATGTCGAAAGAGGCCGATACCTCGCGGTCGAAAGTCACACTTAAACAGCTGTCAAGTAAGCTGACGGTCATAATATTTAACTTTTCTTTGTTGTTAAATAAAGTGAACAGAGCTTCAATATCATAAATGTATGTTATTAGTTGGTGCGGCAAAGACAGTTGTCAAAACAGTTAAGATGTGGTGCGCCGCAATCGAAGAACTTTGCGTTTACCATCAGGCACAAGATAGGAGCCCCCACAGCTGAGTAACGTAAAACGTTGGCATTTGTGTAATGCAGTGTAAAACGCCGCGCACAAAAAGATGTAGCATTAATAAAGGAAGAGCTCACTAAGTGTGCGGTTCATCCGGTTTCTTACTATTGTTCCGCCTTTTTGCGCGCGATGACCCGCAAAATACGCAAATAATTTATACAAAATATTCAAGGTGCAAAAAGAAGCGCTAGTTTCCGCTCTACCAGCGCCAAATCAAAAACACGGAAGAAACTTTGCCGACCTTTTTTTCCCCCAAGAAAATGGATTATAAGCAGTTTTAACGCCAAGTTGCGGCTCCTACCCAGAAACTCGTCCTACGAAAATTTTGACGTAAATTTTTCAATGCAGAACGTGCTTCGAAGCAGGTACACTATCTTTGCATTTCGCTTCAGTCTAAATGCGGCCACCGGTGCCAGGATTGTCAAGCCACCTTGGGCTCAGCAGCCGAGCGCCACAACCACAAAGCCACCTTCAAGGGCTTCAGGTAATGAGGGTGCCGTTAGTCGCAAATTTTAAAGGTACCCGTTACTTGTGAAAGCTTTGAAAACGGTTCTGACACTGTTTCCTCGAGTAGACAAAAATACAGCAGACAAAAAGGACCTGCAGGATGTATAGGAAAGAAGCCAATCACACTTTATTCAAAGCCTTCTAGCCCGTTGTCATCGTCCGCTTTTCGGATAGTTTTTAGCTTAGGTAATACGAAAATAAAGTGAGAGACGACACTTCTAAAAGTATATTCCCTACTCGGTCACTCTTTTCTCTTCAAAACAAATATTGTAAGTTAACTGAAAGATAATTAAACGCTGGGTAATGAGCCCCAGTCTTATAGCATACCGATGACAGCGACACCTCGACGTTAGAGCAGTTAACCAGGCATTTCGCTCTTTACATTCTGCATAAACCGACAAAAGCATTGCGTGAAACGTAAGAAAATGGCCCACAAACTTACGATTGTTGCTCTTAATCAAGATATCTTCGCCATCTTCTCGACGCCAAGTAATTGTCGGCTCAGGAATTGCGCGTGCTACGCATCTCAATGCGACACTTGTCCCATAATCAGTTCTAGTGTCAGAACTAGTGAGCGTTTGGTCAATTTCTGGAGGACCTGCAAAAGGCAAGGTAAATATATGCAGAGTAAAACACAGTGATTATTGATATATATTATTTTAACCACAACATTTTGATGGCATTTTGGAGACCAGAATGCCGGGTGATCAATGTTAGAATGTGGGCTGCGATTGTAGAGGAGATAATTAAGAGCAAGCTACGTAACATTCAATGCGAAAACTCAGTATGGATGCCCGCAATTATAGAAGTAAAATGAACGATTAAATCACTTGCATGTATAGACGCGTTGTGACCATGTTCTGTCTTCTTGCTTTCTTTATTGTTCTCCTGTGATTTGGCGCAAAAAAAAAAGAATAAATGGCGAATAGCGAATGGCCCGAATATACGGAGCTAGAACCCGATGTCATATAACTAAAAAATGTATAAGATGGTTTTGGGATCTTAACATATCGAGAAATCAAATAAAAAGTAACATAAGCCACAATACGCGGTTTCACTAACACCGAAAAAAGGAACTGAGAATTAAACCATCACCAATCAAATCATGAGGAGAAAATGTGCAGAACACAACTTCGACTACAAGATCATGACGTTATTAAACAGATATTAAATTTTAGTGTGTACTCTGATGTTTCCATGAAATCTCTCAAGTATTCCATGTATCCTATGTGCCGTGCATGTTTTTCACTCGACGTGAATCGGAATAAAATAAGCCTGAGATACATTTCATGAACGTCTGCATGCTCTGCGCACATGCTTCCGCAGCTTCCTTCCTCTGAAATATGATTTTTGCAAAATTATTTTGCAGGAACTTCTAACAAAATCTCATCTTACATTTCGGCACTTTGCCCCTCTTGTTTATCGCAAATGAAGGAACGAATCACAATCATTCAGTTTGCCGCAACAGAACAGGAATGAAGGAAAGGAAACAGTTGTAACAGATTCGTCTCAATAAGAAACGTTAGCATTGTAGCACGGTTCCAAGTCGGAATCACAGCCTTTCTAGAGCAGTCGCCCAACGAACTAAGCTGTCCAGTACAGGTAACCATTGTTAGCGTAATGTTCAACTGATCAATAACTCGAAGGGGCGAAGAGGCTGCACCATTGTGCTCAGAGGATGCTGTAAGCTGAAAGAGAATTAAATCAAAGCAGTAATCAATCATTGGTATCCATCTGATTGTACTAATACTGCTTCAGCATCCACAGCTACACAGCTACTCAGAAGTGGCTTTATATTTCCTGCGAAAGGAGTGCGTTTGCATCGCCCCTTCCCCACTCTACCACCAATCTGAGGTCTCTTGAAGTGAAGCCAGACCTTCCTGTCAACTCGTCGCCACTCTCGACACCAGTCCATCAACCGCACCATCCACAAAATTTGTTTTTGTGATGTATCATCGTTCGTTAGAGTAACAGCTTAAAAATTGGCTGTGGTTTAGCTCTGGTTAACCCAAGTTGAATTGCGAAAGCTTCGTTTCCTCGGCGTAAGGAAACGAAGCGTAAATGGCGTAAGGAAGACAGCAAAGAAACTGCTACTTATATAGACGTCGGTAAGTTTGGAAATATTTTGTTGCACTTTTTGTCATCATAACTCAATTCCGACGCTCTCGAGAACTCAAACCGGTCTCTTCCACAGTTGAAGGGTCACTCCGGGACGTGACATGCCTTTTTCTAGCCGTATCTTCGTTACGACGCTTCTCGAGTCGTGCGGCGCGTTCTTCTGCAGTCTCTTGAGCGCCTTGTCTCTTCCTCGCTTCGTTCTTTCGTTGTTGCGTCTCTTTCGCGATCTTCATAACGACTAGAATCCACTGAGGTGATATATATATATATATATATATATATATATATATATATATATATATATATATATATATACCCCGCGAGGCGTCACCTCCTCTCCCTCTAATCCAGCGGAGAACATCTGGTAAAGCGAGCGGCGACAGCGGCGCCACCTGTTGGATCGCAGCTTCGGTGTTGCTAAAAAACGGCGGCTCAAGGTCGTTCGTCGGCCACGGCATACGGCATACGGCTGAAGTGCGCGACGAGCCGAAATGGCTCGCTGGCTGGCGTATAGTTGCTTTCGCAACAAAAGTATCCATCTAGGGTAAATCCAACTGCTGTCGCAGACTTGTCGCCTTAGATGGCTGCTAGCCCCACAGTTCTGTGCTCCGAGCTTACGGTAGGGCGGATGCGAATTAGTAATTATGCCCTCCACTTAAATCGGTTCATAACTGGAGATTCAACTGGACATTTGACTGTACAGCTGGTGTATTTCATGTATCTTGTAGTCATCCAAGAGTCCCCGGATTCTTTGATTTTGGACATGTTTATCATTAACAACATTCGAGGTCAGTATGAACGCAAGCACTGATTTCGATCCTCAGTGCCGCCGGGTACCCACCGGTGATACATTGGGTACAAGGTTTCCCCTGCCTGGAGCTCGGCTTCTTTAGGGTGAAACATTTGTGAAATGGGTCTTTGACCACATCTTGTGAAATGAAAAACTACCTTTTGCCATGGCGCTCTTTGGCCAAAGCTGTCCTTGCGCCATAAAAATTCAACTTCATCATCATCATCGTCATCAGCAAGCAGTGGTGGTGCCCTCACGGCAAACTTAAATTACTGCGGGGAAGTTACCCGAGCACGTGCGTACTGTAAATGCTTGCTGCCAACGATACGCGTCTTTAAACGGGAATCTTGGAAGCAGATCCGGAAATTACATACCGACCACATGCAAGAACATTTCTTGAATTTTCATGGGGCTGGTATTTATCTGACAGACGTAGCGCCCAGCATCGCTGTACTTGACATCATGGATGAGAAGGTTAGAAGAGTCGTTTTTTCTCATTAGAAACACTCTCCGGTTCCTTGTGATGAGGGTTGAATCTATGGCAAGAATAACTGATTTGTCGGCCTCAAGCCATCCTATCTGGAGAGAAAAAAATCGAGAACAATTAAAAACCCATATTTATATTATCCACACTTGCGAAGTACATTTTAGAAAATTGAAAAAAACGGTTCATTGTTGACTCATAACTAATGAACGAAAAACTTTTCGAAAACGTATAAAACAGCGTAAACATATAAAATGATAGTATACAAAAAAGCCTTCAGATTGCAACTTTGAATGCAAGCGAGCCATGGATTTCTTTCGCCGTCTAATCTGAATCAGGGTAAACCTGAAGATGTCCTGGCTGGCGTTTTGATTTGGTACTAAGGGTTTTGGGAACTTCCGTTTCCTGCGGATACCATTAACAGACACACGTCAATAGTATAAGTGACTGTCATCATGCGATACAAGCATGCAGTTGTTCTTTTTCAACAACCCTCCTGCGAACGCGCCGCATCACTGATCGCTTCCAAGAGGGTGAAGTCCACTGCGGTTTAGGTATTTTATATAGGAACAGTGTATTTCATTATTATTAGTTTAGAAAATATTTAAACTGATAAATTTCTTCCTGCGTGAATAAAATGACACAATATCTCACCATATCGCGGTACGTACAAGGAACAAGTAAAAGGTAAAGAGAGGACTTACCCTATGTGAACCCAAGTTCCGGACGGTGCATTTCAAGGTAGCGCTCCGTCCTACAGGGACGGTTATATTACTTACGTCCACAAATTCCGGTGTTTCTGAGTTTCCTGCGGTGTCAGTCTCATGGAGCCAAACCTGCGCGAAGCTGGTAACTGCACGAAATGAAATGCGAACCTGTGAATATATATCTCCTTCATTAACGGATTGGAAATTTTGTTCGGAAGGACGCGTCACAATGCAGCAATTGCCGGCGCACAATATTTTGAGGTCCTTTTTTAAGCAACAAGTATGTTGTTTAAGCATTTAGGTGTTAAGGTTAATAATTATATCATTCGTTATTTTGATCAAAATTCGATGCCAAGAAGTATAAAATGTCGTTGAAGGGTATTGCTTCGATGCAATCTAATGAAGAAGAGGTGGCACTTCGCGGTGGCATATCTTTGCTTCATTAAGCTACGTGCCCTGAGAAAGACTTGTCATGAGCTACGATTTACAGTCTTCTCGATTGAAAACTAAACATTTTGACAGATTTGCCTGTCCGGTTCGGTTTGAAGACTTATAATAAACTGCACATCTCCAACCAAAACGAATTTTGGTTGAAGACGTGCAGTTTATTATAAGTCTTCTCGATGTATGATGCAGCAAGCACGGAGAGCAGTTTTTCGACCATTTACTTTCTAGATGTTCCTTTATTGTTCCATATTTCCTAGCTGCTTCCGTAAACCCATCCGCTTACACGTGGGGGGAATTCCGCACGTCCATTTTGTTATTATATTGTCTGCTGCCTGTGGCAAATGAACAACTTGATTAATCAGCAAAAAGACCGAAATAAACAGCGGCACTGCTATGGTTGCTTTATTGATAATCAATTTTTATTGATATAAAAAGATATGCTTAGCATTCAGCACCGAAAACATTGTTTTCTGATGAAACAAGAGAGAAGTTTGTTTCCTCTATGAACAGTCGCATTCCTCGATCCACAGATTAAATTTGGGCTGTAGTAAGCGCTATATCTTAAGTGGCGTTACACAACGTAGGGAGAGTACAGGCATGCTAAAAAAAAAACTCGCACCGAAGGCAGCTGCTCAAGCAAGATCCGCGCATTGAGCAGAAGTTTTCCTTCAATGATCACAACATGGTGCACTGAAGGCATTGAAAGTGACCCTACAAAGCTCCATACCATGGAAGCATCGGGAGTTGTCTAATATATAATGTAAGCAATCTACTTATCGCATTAGTTTTCGTTCGTTCTTTTGATGTGATTGCAATGTTCTAAACAGTTCCGCCATCCATGCGAAAATGACTGCGATGTCTTTCCTGTCTGCATAAGTGGTACCAAAGTCGTAGCAGTTTTTTTTTTCTTTCAGAGAAGCCGCGGCGCAAGCGCACCCTAGAGTCATGTCAGCACCGTGAAACCTAGCAAATAAAAGCAAAGATTCTCTTACCGGCTGCACTCGCCAACAGGAATGTAAACGCCAGACACGTGCGGCCCATCATTTTCGTCATGTCTCCCTGCCTATCCTAAACGAACCTGAGTCGGGCCACTGATGTCAGCACGGCTCTTTCTGCTCGAACAACTGTGGACTCAGGCATACTCCATTTGGCTTCTGCCGGGTCCTTCCGCTTGAGACTGCTTCTCGCAATAGGCGTGTCTGGAGGGTCGCGTATCTGGGGTGTCGCTGCTGCTTTATCAGGGATGAACCTGATGCCTGTAACTCGCTGATCTCAGATAAAACCGGGTGCTATGCTTGTTGTGGCGGTATAACTGTGTGGCCTGGATTAACATATCGCACGGAAAGTCAGCCGACGTCTCCGAGGTCAGGCACCCGAGGCTTAAGAAAGGGCTGCTGCCGAGACCACAGCATCGCTCGTCCACTAATCTCCCTCGTGCCTACGCAAGTTTTTTTGCTTATGTGCATCAACAACGCTAAGACGATGTTTGTCCCCACTTGTCTGTTTCTTCCTACGTCTCGTTTTCGTTTTCGATGTTGGCGTACAATGAATGGTTAACACCTCGACCGAATTTCAGGTTTATTCTCGCTTATGTCTTCAATGCCACCACCACTCCACAGTTTTTTCTTGGAACTAAAGACTAAAGAACTATCTCGTTTTTGCGACCTTGTTTGCGAAGAACAAGTAGCAGCAAAAACATTTCTGCAAATATACTTTCTGGAGCGAAGGAATTTGCCCAGCTCTTACGAACTCAATTTAGCCTTAAGGGCTAGACTGACGATACTGTCCAATAAAGTTCTCTCAAACAGTCTGCTGTAGTCATATCCCTCTCCTGCTTCACGAGCAGTTATGCTGCTGGCATATCGCCGCCGTGTTGTTGTGGTTGTACCTATGTACTTTTGATATATAGCCACTTCCAACCACCAAAGTTTTTCTGAAGTTATAAGGCTTAAACGAGACGGCTGTTAACACGTGCAGTATGCAAAGATCGAACGATGATAGATTTTTTATCTTCGATATAGCACATTCAGCCGAGAGACCACCGGACGTATTACCACATGTTCTATTATGTGCTTTTAGCGCATGGCTACGGCGTTACCCGAACCCTCCACTATTTATCGCACATATCGTGTACTAAGCCCGCTACAATTAAATGGCATGGGGCGGAACGTTTTATTTTTTATTCTTTACAAGTCTCACCATACTATACAAGACAAAACATGTTCTGTATTTTTTAGGAAAAGGGTATTCTGTACTACTTTACCACACATGCAACTCGTTTTAAATTATATGTTTTAAATTAACATGTTTTTGGAGTGCAAATTTCTCCAGTTACATCAACTGAAAGTACGAATTTTGCACTGATGTATGTGAGAACAATGTTAATCCTGCTGTGAAACCACAGTGCTGTCCAGGTTTCATGGATGATGTTATCGTTTGTGGATCATTGTTCCACCAAATACTTTGTGCCCGTAGTGCAGCCTGCTAATCACCATGCAGTGCTTCCATCAGCGCCCGCACCATCTGGACTCAATATGTGGTAGGCCTCCTATAACGCCAAATACATGCCAGTGGTCTCCTCTAGGCAGTTCATTGTTTACATGTCAGTCATTCACATGATATCGTTAACCCGCAAGCGCAGTTAACGATGAACAGTATATTGCGAGCGCCGTCTATTTTGTTTCTATAGTGTACCTCAATGTTAGAAATGAAACAGTTGTTTTGCCGTCATTTTGTAGTGATACTCACATACCCAATATGCCATCGCCCGGACAAGAGGTGTAGAACGCTATTCCAGCCACTGTGGTTACAGCGAGTTGAAGCTGTTGGGTTCACTCACCGCTACACCAATATGGTGTCTTGAAAAAGGCACGAGAAAACACAGCTTTGTCTCCAGGCGTAGTTTGCGCTCCACGCCATTTTGTGGCTCTTAGAGCGCCAGACGGCACGCAGTGCTTTTTACGCCTGTGACAGTTCCAACGTTCATGGCATTCGTGTATAGGACATTATCCGCACTCTGATAGACCTAGAATCGGTTCGTAAAAAGAAAAGTCAGTTAAATTCTGTTAGTCATACGTGCTTACTTTGGTATGACAGCATTAAAGTATCTAAAGTCCCAGCAACGCGACATTAGAAAGTTTATCTTTTATAATCGCATTGTGCATTATCTGACGTCGATTCATAAAGCGCTGTGGCACCGTAAGCATCTGAAATATTGTTTGCTGGTCGTTTTTGCTAGTATCTTTCTCGGCGCTGCTAAGACAAGTTCTGGCACTAAGAGGGCATCGACTCTATTACTCCCTGTTATGCCGAGCTTTGCCATGGTTGTTCGTGCGCTGCTGCTTAAAGGCCTCATTATTCTCTGATATAATTGCAGAAATGTCTTAGCAACCAGTTGTCGCGAAACTCGCAGTATCCTTGAGGATTACGTGGTAACTGTTCTGTAGTCCAGTACAATGCTTCAGTAATGCATTTTTGTAGGTTTGAAGTCAAGTCCAGTTTTACAGCGATAGCTGTTAGGCGCCCGTCCCTGGCTTGCGCGTCGTCGTCGTCCGCGTAACCGGTAGGTGCGTCACCAGTAGTGGATGACATCCACCTTCCGCGTGGATGTCATTAACGCAGCCACTGGTCATTAAGGCCCTCACCTTATATCATGGTCGACCTGGTTCACATAAGTCTACCGGTGGCCCTGTTTGGAGCAGCCGCCTGCCAGTGCAGGGGTGCATCACTTGACCACTGCACCAGTTATCGCTGAATCTCGCTCTTCACAGACGTAACCGTTCTTTGAGTTTATTAGCATTCAAGACCGCGCGCCCGTACGAACTTAAATAAAATTCTATCTGCCAACTACTTCATTCTCTAAAATAGCTAGGAATAGCTTAAATCATTATGCAGTGGTGGAAACGGATAAAAGCGCCAATTGGATTATTTGTAGCGGCTTGCTTGCTCGAATGGGCAGATGCACGTAATGAAAATATTTAGCCTACATAATTAGGGTGACCATTATAAACATATATATGTTACCGTCGCAACGATTTTCGTAAATGTACATGCTAGTGAAACAATCGCCAGTAACTCCAGCTGGAGGCACAAGTAAAACTTCATCGGGGAAGCGACAAATAAAATGAAAAAGGAAACACTAGTAAAAATCAACGCTCTATTTCCGCAGTCCAGCAACAGGTAAAGCAGTACAACAAAACAGCGAACATTTTCCAGTTGCGCATAAGAGGGCAGAAAGGTAATAGGTATTTGTCAATGACGTATTCAGCACTATACCAAGTACTAAAAGCACATAAATTGTAATTTTCAATAAAAATCATGATTTTCATCAACCTAACATAAAGAGCAGCGCAGAAGGGCCAGACGAGGAAATGGAGAGACACAACGATGTGCTTTCCTCATCTTGGTCCTATTGCGCTGTCCATTATGCTAAACCTTCTCCAACTCGCCCAGGTTTTGCACAAAAATTATCAACAAAAAGTAGTAAAGCAAATTTTAGGTTTTTATTTGACTGCACAACTTTTAGTTTTGGTTTCGCGATATGCGCAGGATATTAATTGTCAACTAGAAACACATTTCAGAAAACAGTTTAAGTGAATCAGAAAGACGCCGCGAACCACCCGCTCGCCATGACTGAACTGGATGCAGTAGCTGTGGAGGCTCTCGTTCCTTACTTAAGCAAGCCTAATTATGAAAAATTTCAAGATGTCCCAGTCACGTACTCAAACGCAAACCTACAAGAGTACCTTTGCGACCAAGGAGTAATCTCCGGAAGGAGGCTCACCGCTCACGTTCCTGAAGATGGTGGCAAGGCTAGAGAGGTATTTTCAATTCATTCCATTTTTATTTCCTTAAAGACCCCCTGTAGGGGTTTTACATAAGGGGTGGGGTTAACATGAGGAAGCAAAACATTTTTTCATGATGACAGGTGGGATCTAATTTTTTCTAGGAAAGTTGATGGACAGGTGATGGCTGCAATTTCATGTTGAAGGTCGTTCCAATCGCTTGCTGTTCGGAGGAAAAATGACTTGGAAAATATAATCGTACGGGAACGTTGGCGTGAAACTTTCAACGGATGACCAATGCGGTGAGACGTGCGTGATGGCGATGCGCAGATGTATGGCTGCTGTCAGAGCTGGGAATAATAAAACTTGTGAAATAGGCACATTCTAGAAATAAAGCAACGGACTGAAAGACTGTATAATTGGGACTGTAGCTTGAGAGATGAAACACTAATATAGGATGAGTGTGAGCGGTGAATGAAACGGGCGGCTCTGTTTTGCACGGCTTCTAATAAATCAATGAGGTAAGCTTGCTGTGGATTCCAGATGGCGGATGCATACTCAAGTTTTGGCCTGAATAATGATTTGTAAGCAAGTAGCAGATTAGTAATCTTGGAATTCACCAAGGACTTACCACTGCCTAAAAGGGTAACACTTGGATTCTGGAGTTATCCCGTAGCAATATGTTAGGGCACAAACACACTGCTACAAATTTCAGAGTCATGGCCATAGCTCGAGACATTGCACAGGCACTGTTCGCTGCAAATTCTGCGCTGGCTCCCATTCGCACAAGAAATGCACACGAGATCCCCACCTAAGTGGAAGAACTGCAATGGCCCACACCCTGCTTCATACGGAGGGTGTATTAAAAAGCAAGCTGCTACACTTAATCGCACTACGGAGCAAGTTCAAGGGAAACCACCCAATCCATATAAATCACCGCCTAACCCTGAAATGGTTTTCACGATTACGACGAGACCTTATCTAAGGTGTATCAACGCAACCATACAAGAGAGCTGGAAACACATATGCGAGAGAACCAAAAAATAAACGTGGCAACGCTGCGGTTACACCGCCTATTGCAAAGCAGTTGGAGCATTCGACACAAGCCCCGAGAAATGGCGCCCCAATTCGACAGCCAAGGCGCCACAATGCGACAGCCAAGGTGCCGCAATGCAACAGGATGATCAGCGAGAGGCGGCAAAGCTGAACCACTGAACAATACATCACATGCCTACTGATTCCGATGCTGCTTGCAGCCATTAAGGCTCTTGTCCATGCCAATCCTTCGTCACGAGGTCTCCGAGAATTAGAAGCTATCCTTGCAATGAAGCCATTGGTGTCGTCTTCCTACTCTCCACAGGAACGTAGCACCAGATATCAGTAATTATGGCTTCAACAGCGACAAGTTGATCACAGCTGACCATCCGCAGCGTCTTTCGCACATGCACCATTTTCCAGTAGAACGCTCTCGGTTTACGCTCGACACTCTCCGATTTCCAGCAGCTCGTGCGAGCGTACCACTTCCCTTTCATAGTCAACTCTAAATCGCGCGCTGAGGAAAATTTTAGACTGCACGGATACCATTTTCACCATCCACAACGCCCAAATTACGCCAGCAGATTGCTATTATGTTTTCGCAAGGATATTCTGACCTCCTTTGTTGATGTCCCGCCTCACAGTGACTACGAATACCTGCGCGACGTAACAGTAACTGGAAGACAAGAGTACACTCTCATTGAAGTATATATTGAGCCAGGAAGCCAATTCGACGTTTCGAGGCTTGAAAACTTGACAGAAAGAAGCCTGCCCGCTCCGCATGTTATCTGTAGATGCTTACGTGCTCACAAGGAAATTTGGGGCCGCTCACATACAAGTGTCCGAGGTGCCAAACTTGCAGAAATTCTCTCAAAACATTCAGTTGAGCCGCTAAATGATGGCAGCATAACCTGCCTTCGAGGTCTGACAAGTGCTAGCAGCATCGACGTGTCCTTTGTTTCAAGTTCACTTGCCCACAACTTTGGCTGGTGCACCGATTTGGAAACACCTAGAAGTTACCATTACCCAGTCCTCATATTAAAAAAAATTTCTTGTAATACTTACAGACTTGGATGCATACAAGGACCCTGCAAGCAGAGTAATTACTGCCGCCACCAGGAATGAGGAATTTGTACCGACAATGGCTCATTGCCTGAAATAAAGTACATGAATTAAAGCTAAAAATGATAGGGAACCTTCAAATGATGAAGCATTTCAAAGGCTGAGCGCTATTCGCTGGAGAGCTGTAAGGAAAGCTTTGCACTAAAATACCTTGATGACCTTCATGCCTGCCGACGAGCACAATGTCTCCTTCGGCGCTATCTGGATGAACTCAGTCGGCAAAAGTGGTGCGAGTTTAGTTCTACGCTGTATGTGCACCAACCAGTAACCAAAATTTATCAGATTGTTAGAGCTGTGCGTAGTACACCAATCCAACAGCTTCACCCCTTGGCTGCATTCTCTCTGCATGAATGCAAATCTCTAAAAAAAGTATCAGGGAAAACTGGAGACTGCTGTTAGCGGGACCAGGGCCTTTTACACTTCTCCGCACATGGTCAATGTGGCATCCCCCAAGTGGCTGTGCCAGTGTTGGACCTGCCTTTGGCAATTGAAGAGCTCTCCACACCTATCGCGGAATCAAACAGAGGAACGTCTCCTGGTCACGATGAGGTGACCTATGACGCAATCGCAAAGCTACCACACAACTCCCTCCTTCGACTCCTGAAATATTAAAATTCTTCCTGGATGACTGATGAAGTCCCTTCGGAATGGAAGCTGCCAAAACATGTACTTGTTTGGAAACCTTGTAAGCAGCCAACACGCTACGCACCCTTCCGGCCCATCGCATTACTGAGCTCTACGGAGAAAATGATCTGCAAACGCATCACTTGATTTATTTAAAGCCGAAATGAGTGTCCCCAAGAAATGCACGGGTTCCATCAAAATAGTCCTGCGACGGATAGTGTCATCGCCCTCGTCTCAATACCTGAGAAGCACCTGCATGATGGTTTCATCCCGATAGACGTTTTCCTTGACAGAACGGCCGCTTTTGACTCTGCATTTCATCATGAAATTCTCGCAGCCTTGGGCGGTCTTGGCCTCGGAGGAAGGCTGTACAAATGGATTAAACACTATTTGAAAAAACGACATATTGTATGAGCACTCCAAATAACCAAATCCTCTTTCAAACAGTAGAGAGGGGAATACCTCAAGGAGCAGTGCCCAGGCCTCTCCTGTTCAATCTTACCCTTATACACATAACAAGAAACCTTGCGCGAGGAGTACGCATGATGATTTATGCAGATGATATCTGCATCCGGAACGCGTCACTTTCACGTTTATTACCCAGCAACGTCTTCGGAGAGTTACTGCACATCTCTATGTGCCTGCCCTCCTCCCCCCCGGTCCTCGTCTCTCGCCAGAAAAGAGCGTTGCCATAGCTTTTTCAAGAAAACCGATGACTCGATATCCGCTACTCCTAAGTAAACGGTCACTACGTTACATACGATCTCAGCGATTCCAAGCTGTTGTGATCGACAGCACTCCCTCTTGGTCGTCTCAGATTAAAAATCTTCGCGAGAGGATAACTGCAGCGTCGTAAGTTTTTAGGTTCATGGTGGGAATACGGTAGAGCAGCAACTGCCGTTCAATGGTTCTGCTTGAAAATGCCTACGTTGAAAGAACTTTGCGCTGGTGTATACAGTTGCTTCAAAGATTATCTCCAACAAGCAAGAAGAATCCCGAGGCAGCGCAGAACAACTGTCTTCGGATAATGCTCGGCCTCCCAAAGGGTTCCTCTGCATCGTGAACAGTAGCAAAAGCAGGCTGTCTCCAGCTAGATGTGATTGCCGCCCAGGAAATTATCCTTACCCATCTCCGCCATGTCCTCCAAAGAAAGAAGCACTCCCTACACCGTGGCCACCAAATTCACTGGAACTCTGGCTGTGGCCAAGCTGTGCAGCTGCTGCCCCTCCCTACTATTATCAGCCACAGAAACTACTACTTCTGTCATTTCCTCCCTGGACACTCTCGCCTCTAAAGGTGAAGAAGTTTGTTCCAGGTGTGAGTGTTCTGAGCTGCATTCCACAGGCAGCGCATCTGCAAGCTGCTCGGGTACTTAACCTAGGAATATACGCACCATACCGACATCTTCACCGATGGTTCATCTACTCAAGAAACTTCTTCCTATGTACAAGCCATGTCCTTTCTTGCCGGCTGCAGCGGAAGACATCGTTTATGACAGCTGACCTTCAAAGCATTTAAAAAGCTGTTTCCTATGTCCTGCGCTGAACCCCGGCCGATGGGTTACCTTTACCGACTCAATCATCTCTGCAGATCCTGTCCAACCTGCGGCAGAAAACCAGTCATCAGTCCATTTCTCTTGACACCGGGCATCTACGTCATTTGGCCATTGTCGCGGGCTACTGCATAACATTTCAGCGGACACCACCAAACTGTGGAATTCTGGCCATCGAAAAACCAGAAAACTCCATTCATGAAGTCGGATGCGTCCGAAGTAGCTAAAAAGTTTGCTTCTGAAGAAACATCGGCCCTGGAGCTTGCCGGCACATCACTATCAATTCCTTTACTCAGTCGCCCTACATTTCAGGTCAAGACTCCTACCTAGAATTCCTCACCATCTGGAAACACTTCATCGCCGACTTTGCCTGAAGGCTGCATTTGCACACGGCTTCCGATGCCATTTCGGTCGAATGAATTAATAGTCTGGTGTATGACAACTGCGGCTCGATCGAAACAGTGGAACATACGGTGCTTGAGTGCCCTGTGTAAGCTGACAAGAACATGTACTGTGAATACTGCATATAGAACGGCTCCCCAGTGGAGTGTGGACAGTGTTTTAGTTTCCTTAACTTAGCCTGCCTTAGTCGACAGAGACATGTAGCGAACATCTTGTTTGCATATTTAAATGACATTGGACATCTTGCAAAGCTCGAATTCCACCTTGCATGTTAGCCTCATGCATTCTTCACGCACAGAACTTTTTATCCCGCTTGCCGGAATGTGCACTTCATCATTTCATACGTAACATCATTACCCGCCGATGCACTTTATTACGCTTTTAATTACCACATTTTATCTGCTCTTTTTTTCTCTCCTTTATTTTACCTTTTACGCACCGCTCTCCTTCATCCTTGATCTCCCATGCAGATTAGCTTGCCAGCGATTTTTAAACGCCTGCTAAATACTCTGTTTTTCCAATGAATCGGTTCTTTCTCGAGGTTAAGTTATCTTTTATACGAAACACCAATCGGAAATAACAAAAATCTGATCTTGAATTACAGTGACAGCATTAGTAGCTCTTACTGCCTATAGTAGACAGCACAATTATCGGCAAGAAGTTGATGAGCATGTCAGGTCATTAGGGAGGTCGTTAATGTAGATGAGAAATAACAGGGGGCCAAGCACGCACCCAGTGGGATACCTAAAGCTACAGGAACTGATGAGGGCAGGTAACCATTAGCGCTCAACAACTGTGCACGGTTAGTGAAAAAGTTTTCAGTCTAGGTAATCGCATTCTAGACAATGTTTAGTTCACTCAGTTTATGCAGAAATATTTCGCAGTTTATTAAAAGCTCGGCCAAAATTCTAAATATTGTCAATCAAATTTGAACCCATCATTCTTATGATCGTACTTCCAGCTACACGGGCCGGAGCAAGCGACAACTGAGAACTATCAACAAAGCCGACAATCTCGCGACGGCTGCATACCGGATGCCATTTGTCTCTGAAAAAAAAAAAACTTCTCTCTATCGCACATGCTGGCCACCGCCATAGGGCGCTGGAAGACTGAGCCCTGTGCTACTGCAGCGGACTCTCCCACGCGGTACCAATGAATACCAGGAAGCGCTGTTGGGTCAATACCCGACTTATCCTCGACAATGGCGCCAGTTTGCCTTCCCTGGAAGCCGCCGGCGCAACTCTGCCAGCGTGATTGACCGTCTCGAGAAAATCGAAGGGTCAGCGGCTCATCATCAGTCATCAACCAGGTAAAATAAATTAAAGAAAAAAAGAGAAGATAAAATGCGGCCATTATAAGCGTAATAAGGTGCATCGGCGAGTAATGATGTCACGTATGAAATGATGAAGTGCACTGTCCGGCAAATGGGCTAAAAATTTCGCTGCGTGAAGAATACACGAGGCTAACATGAAATGTGGAATTAGAGCTTTGCAAGCTGTCCAATGTCATTTAAATATGCAAACAAGATGTTCACTACATGTCTGTGTCGACTAAGGCAGGCTAAGTTAAGGAAACAAACACTGTCCACTCTTCACTGGGGAGACGTTCTAGATGCAATATTAATAGTACATGCTCTCGTCAGCTTACGCAGGGCACTCAAGCATCATGTGTTCCACTGTTTCGTTCGAGCCGCAGTTCTAGTCATCATGTTTTAACATCGGCATTCGTCTCCAAAGCAGAAGCTTACACCCCGTACTTTTCCGCGTAGCCTTGCCAGCGCACTGATGAGAAACACGTGCGACCACCTGCAAACCGTGGGGACGTCACTCGTGGAGATTCCTGACTCTGCGCGACATAAATGGCACCCTTCTCTCAAGCCCTACACGTGATGAGGGCGTGTTCCCTGGGGAGAGAGTGCGTGATGATCTGCCACAGTGAACTTGCACACGCCTTCCGTGGCCAACCCGGCCTCCATCTGGGGATTTCAGGGAAGAAAAACGCCATAAAACTTGGCCCAGAGGACGGTGCAGGGGTCCCCCGCATCAAGTAGCTCACTCTCATCGAGACTCCTCTACTGGGAAGCCCTCTCGGTTGCTGTACGCGTACATAATGAAAATAGTTGTATAAAGTTTTCCTTTCCTTCCTCGTAACCCAGTCTCTGATCGTCCTCTTCACATCACCGGTCCGGCTATGCTACCAGATTCTCAACATCATCAAATAAAGAATCCGTCTGATTTGCACACTCTGATGACCGCGTTTCACTCGAGATCTTTATTCAAATATTCAAAAAGTGTAATCAGATGGGAAGAAACATCAGATGGAAAGTATAACACTTGATAAGTGAGAGGCAATGATGTGTTCTATGAATCTGCAAGATATACAAACTAAAGATGTTCATCGAAGGTTTCTGCCTGCTTGTCATCGATTTTTCAGAATAGAACTACGCTGCAAATTTCATTCTTCAGGCAACATCCTAAATTGATGTGTCTGTTGCAGTACCTTCAAGTATCATAGTAGTGTTCCTGTTGAGAACGTTGTTGGAGAGTTCATCTCAATAACCATCCCAATATGCAAGATATCATCCTTTCTTACCAAAGACACTTCAAAGTGATCGAATTTCTCAAACTGATTTCTAGTGCTGGAATCGAGGCATGGATACTAAAGTGCGTAGATACGCAAGAGAAATCACCAGTATTATTTTGTCTCATATTTTTACCAGTCAGTTTCATCCGGCATCGTTCATCATCATTGGAAAGTGGGTAATAATGTTACAGTGCCTAACGCAGGTTCTACTAACACCGACCCATGTCATTAACTAGCGTCTGTTTCAAAATTGAGGAGCACAATTATTTTTTCACTAATTGCAAATTTTCTTGCGTCTGTTAAGTTCTTCTTTCCTAATTAGGACTGATTTAAAAAAAACGCTTTCCTTTGGTACTCAACATGCACTATTTCTTCGCACCTGAACCACTAGTGTAGACCTTAAAGTACGTGTTGACGCGCTCTTTATCGATTTCGAGAATTATGTACAGAAAGCCTCTGGAAATGCTCCTAGTCAAAACTTTCATAAATAAACATTAACCCGCTTGTCTTCAACTGAGAGAGAGACTCTTTAATGAAGAAACAAAGAATTTAGCC
>JARKHS020031786.1:0-96072 GCA_030143305.2 Amblyomma americanum | reverse complement strand
CACGATGCTTTTCGGGTACCCTTCTCTTGCAAACAGTTCCAGAAGTACTTTTATAACAGCCTGTGTAGTTATCCCGGACACGAATGCCACCTCTGGCCACTTGCTGTGGTAATCAATGACAATTACCGCAAATCTGCACTCTGGAGGTGCTCGCTCCATCGGTCCGACGATGTCAATTCCAAGCTTTTCCCAGGGCTTCTCTGGCCACTCCACTGGTTGCAAAGGAGGCGTTACCGATTTTGCCGATTTATCTGACGCTTTAAAATCAACACAGTTCCTAATCATGGCTTCAACTTCATTGTCCATTCCGGGCCACCAGTACTGTTCCCTCAATCTTTGTTTTGTTCGCACAATGCCTGGATGCGATTCGTGTGCCATCATAAGCGAGTCTGGAAATGAGTGCCGCAGGGGGTACGACTCGTTCAGCCCGAAACAGCAGTCCATCTACCACTGACAGCTCTCCTTTAATGCGAAAATACAACCTTAGTTTTCCGGCTAAACAGTTCTTTTCCGGCCATCTAGATATAACATACCATGCTATCTCGTTTAGCAGCGGATCATCAGCTGTTGCTGCTTGTAGTTCACTCTTTGTTATCAGGCTGAAAACTGCAGCGACCACCTCCTCCACAGGTTCGTCCTCAGTCAACCTCAGAGGCAACCGAGAAAGTGCGTCCGCGACGACATTGGTTTGTCCTTTTGTATATTGCACTGTAAAATTGTATCGCAACAACCTAACACACCAGCGTTCAATACGCAGCGGACGTCTTCCAACCCCATTTGCTGACAGCAGTTTTACCAATGCTTGATGGTCCGTCCGTAACACGAACCTGCAGCCCCACAGATATATATGCCAACGTTCTCATGCCAATAAACATGCAAGCGTTTCTCGTTCCCCAGCAGAGTACTTGCGTTCTTGTGGATTTAGTGTCCTGGAAGCGAATGCCACTGAGCGCACTTCGCCGTCAACTACCTGCTGCAGCACAGCTCCAAGCCCATATGGAGATGCATCAGCTGTCACCTGTACAGGCAAAGACACGTCGAACATTACCACCACTCCACATGCTGACAGAATCTCCTTGACTTTAAGAAAACTTTGTTCTGCGTCCTGGCCCCACACGAACTCTTGGCTCTTTCGGAGAAGTCTTCGCAGCGGTTCCACCACTTCTGCATGATGTGTAAGAAAATGGGAGTAATAACCTACGAGCCCAAGGAATGATTGCAACGCCACTAAATCTGTCGGCGCTGGTGCCTAAGTATAGCATCCACCTTTGATTTGAGTGGGCCAAGACCACGTGCACTCACATGGTGACTCAGAAATGACAGTTCCTGGGCCGCGAATAGGCATTTATGATTCAGCTGCGGGCCAGAGCTGGCGATCCGGCCCAATACCTCGTGGAGGTTACGGTTGTGCTCGTTCTTAGTCTTTCCGAAGGCTATGATGTCATCTATATAAAACAATACACCCTTACAGCCATTCAAAATTTCTTGCATCATTCGCTGAAAGGCGGCTGGTGCTGATGCGAGACCGAAACACACTCTGCGAAACCGAAATAATCCTTCATGCGTGATAAACGTCGTTATTTCACGACTCTCTTCTGCTAATTCCACTTGGTGATAGGCTGAGGCAAGGTCTAATTTCGAAAACATTGTTGCTCCACTCAACGCATGCAACAGTTCTTCTGTGTGTGGTAAAGGAAACCCATCGACAACCACTGCTTTGTTGGGCTCGCGCAAATCAACACGTAGGCGAATACTGCCATCCTTCTTCTGTACAACTACTATAGGAGACACCCATTCAGCATTAACCTTTTCTATAATGCCCGCTTCCAGCAATCTTGCCAGTTCAGCTGCTACTTTTTCCCGTAAGGTCAGGGGCAAGCGTCGAAGTTTCGCCGCTACTGGTTTGACATCTGAGCGTAGCTTCACAGAGTGCACAAAGTTCTTCACTGTAGTCCCAACTTATTCGCAAAAAGAAAGGAAAGCTCACACAACTCGGGAGGGAGCGACGGGGAGCTGGTCGTGACCTGCAGGCACTCCAGTGCCGAACCATCGATATGCAACTGTAGCTGTGCACAGCATCTAGTTCCAGCAATGCTATGCCTTGAGGAACAACATAAAAGCGCAGGTAAGTCGAGTTGTTCCCGCGCAGAACTCTGGCTACAAAATATCCCACGGCCGGAATTTCATTCTGTGAAAAATCCCGCAATGTTGCAGTAGTTGAAGCCAAAGGAAACCTGCAGGCGAACTTGGCCCAATAAAGGTGTTCTGGCAAAATAGACACAGACGACCCAGTATCCACCACCAGTTGCAACTGCTCGCTTTCAATGACGACATCGGCGACCAGGGACCTTCGTTCCGCTTGTCTGACAGCCAGCACGGTCAGCCCATCCTCTTCACAGAAGCCGTCGTTTTGAGTTACTTGTACATCCCGCTCCGGCGACCTACCGCGGACCGCTTGAAAATGTCCGATTTTGTGGCATCTGGAACAACATTTACCTCGCGCTCTGCAATCTTGTAAATTTGCCAGGTGCCTTGTAGAGCCGCAGCGGTAACATTTTCGCACCCGCGGCATTCTCGAGTAGTTTTCTTGCCCCCCTCCTTTCGAAACATGATGCACCATGTCCGGTTGTAGTAGCCCTTGATCATAGACCTCAGCACCTTCCGCTGCCTGCTAGTACGTTTGCAGAATTTCTACCGCCTCGGTCAACGTAAGTTTTGACCCCTTCACGAGTAGTTTCTGTCGCATCTCAGTGCTTCGCGCTCCGTCAGCAACCTTGTCCCGTAGAGCCGCCTCCAAGAAATCCCCGAAGTCGCACGTCTTTGCTGACTGTCGGAGCGCACTGACGTATGCTCGTATCGGCTCATTTGGTAACTGTCTCCTTAACGTAAATCGACGTCGCTCGACTAATACGTTCACGGTACTTGCAAAATGATGCTCCAGTAAGCCAAGTGCCTTGGTATAACAATTCTCTTTACTTGCCTCTACCTTGTCCTTTTCTGTGGCTGGCGTTGGCGTCTGTGCTGGCTCCGGACCCAAAGTGCGGAAAACACGGCGTCCTTCAATCCCCAGGTATTCTAGCAGAATGGTCTTTTTCCGCGGGGGCGGTTGCGTCTCCAGCCCCGTCGCTTGCAGAAAATTGGTGAAGTCATCACGCCACTGCCCCCAAGGAATCGTCGCGTCCCCGGGTGTCTCAAGAAAAAGCGATAATGGCCGCAATCCGACCGCTTCCATCTTGTAGGTGACGCCCCTTGGACGAACCACGGCAGCAGAAGGAAGGAAAGAAGGAAGGCCTCAGACGTTGCTGGCACATACCCACTACGGGGGAGTGGCCAAGACACAGGCGGTTAATTGCTGGATACAGGAAAGTTTTGACGGGAAAAGGAGTGGTAATAGTATGTAGTCTGATAGATTGGAAGACGGGAGGACAGGGGTCGTGTTAACTTGGAGATCGAGGACGGGACAATGGCTTAATGTGCATAATAGTATACAATGCCTGTAATGTTTCATTGTCGTACTGACTGAGAGCGGGGAAAAGAAATTAGAAAGGGAGCCGCTGCGTTTCTTGAAGAAAATTTTGCACAGCAGAGCGCACACTCCTGTCGCTTCGTCCAAGCAAAGAAGCGCCAATGGAAAGAACAACCGCGGAGGACACAGGCAAGCCCGTTGATGAAACGGAATTTGCAAAAGACGCTTCCTCAAATGAGAGAAGCGGTGGCAGAACAGCAAGAAGTGATCTATTGTCTCAGGTTCGGCACAAAAAGGGCACAATGGGGAAGCCACCAGGCCTGATCTGTGAAGGTAGAAATTTAGAAGGGGAACCCGGCGACGCAAATGCGTGAAAGAGACCTCTAGTCTGCGCAAGCGCCAGTCTTTGCTACTCCAAGGATGCAGAAGATGCTGATATTCGGGCGATGATGTAAGAACCAAGGCAGCAAATTCCTGAAATATTGTGTAGCTGCGAAACCTCACCGCAGCTGTATATGCACACGTTGGCAGGACAGCAACAATTGGGCCGCAGAGAGAGGCTCTTGCTAAGGAATATGCAACCTTATTTAAGTGAATGCCCATGTGACCTGGTACCCAAAGCAACTTTACCGAATTTAGATGGAGCGGAATCAGGAACTTAAAGAGGCGTAATGCCCGAGACTCAGTGGGTGAGGATAATGAAGAGCAAAGGGGCAGAGAGTCTGTCATAACCAGGACCTGGGAAACGGTAGTTTATAATTTTCGTAAGGCTAAGATTACTGCTAATAATTCAGCCAGAAAAATTGGAGTGAATTTAGGAAGACGGAGAGAAAAGGACCAATCCAGTGAAGGCGAAAAAATTCCCGCACCTGCCTTTTCGCGATCCTGCGAGGCATCGGTAGCAATAAGAACATGAAAGGGAAAGGACCTTAGGTGGTCCTGCAACAGACCCTGAAGAAGCGGGAAGGGCTGCAGCTTTGCATTCAATGGGAAAATGTCATTGAATTCAATCTGAACAGATGATGAGTTGTTATAATTTTGGCGGACATCTGTGAAATGAATATTTATGGGATCAAGGAGGGAGTGCACGTAACATATCTGCGGAGTATGAAAACGAGACCAGGCGGCACTAAAAAAAGCGGAAGGTTGATTAAGAAATATACTAGAAGCGTGAAGAGGTGAGTCGGCCAATTTTAAAAATGTTTGAACTGTTAAAAGGCGAAACCTAGTTGATAACGATGGGGCTCGCGCCTCAAGGTGCAGAACAGCATTGGCGACATATTTTGGAAGCCCCAGACAAAGGCGCAACGCCTCACGCTCCAACAGCACAAGAGAGCGAAGTTTATAGGCAGGAGCTCCTGAGAATAAAACACACCCTATCTCCAAATTGGGCGGACTTACATTTTAAAAATCATCAGAAGTGTATGCCTTGTCATGCCTGACCTAGCACTACAAAGCCTGCATACGATGCCAATGGCCCGCACTCCTTTTGCAGAAACTTCCTCAATGTGTGGCCGCCAGGATAGAGTACAGTCGCATATTACTCCGAGATACTTCACCGTCTGAACTTGAGGTATTATGTTATTTCTATAGACCAGGCAAATATTTACAGGAACAGAAACCGGAAATACTAACAATGCGCATTTTTTCACATTGAGGGAACGATAAATTCTTTCTAACCAGTTGTCAAGAACACTGAGTTAATTTCGCAGGATTCGATAAAGAGTGTCAATGTCACCTGCTGATGCAAAAAATGCAATATCGTCGGCGTACACATAAGTTTTCACACTTTGAATGCATGGAATTGAGCTTAAAAAATGTTAAAATAACAGGTGAGAGAACTGATCCTTGCGGTACACCTCTTGTCTGTGGAAATCTCCTTGAGGAAACACAATTTTGGCAGCAGTAAAATTCTCTATTTTCCAAAAACAACAGAAATCCAGGCTACAAAATAGGTTGGGAAGTTCAGTTCCTGTAATATTAGTAACAGAATCGAGTTCTCAAAGCTGACGTATGCTTTACTGACAACCAAGGTGACAAGCGCAGCAAACCGTTTTCTATTGCGAGCTAATTTACTAAGACTCTCTAGGTCATTATGAGCACACCAAATTGAACAACCCGGCCTGAAACTAATTTGACATGGATTCAAGAGGGCATTTTCCGAAATGAATGACATGACACGGCGGAGAAGGACCCTTTCCACCAATTTCACTAGGTTCGATGTTAATGAAATAGGGCGTATGTTGTCTAAAGTTAAGCCCTCCCTTTGATTTTTAAGCAATGGAACTATTTCAGCAAGACGCCACTCATGAGGTATCCAAGGACCTTTAATAGAATGGCTAACTAGAGCCAACAGGTCTTCAGGAGATTCATTGAACAAAATTTTGATCATAGATGAAGTGACCTTATCGGGGCCAGGAGCCACTGGGGATAAGCGCAGAACAATTTGCGACAGCTCAGGCATAGAGACCTCAGTGAAATCAATTGAAGTGCATGGGAATATAGCAGGAGAAGGTAGAGCAGATGTAAAGCGAAGCTCTAGGCCACACGCAATATCCTCTAAGGCCTTTCGATGCCAGCAGTGGACTGAACGAGGGATTGAATGTTGGCAGCCGGTGGAATCACCTTGTTGCGCCTCATGAAATTATACAAAGCTCATTTATTCTCTGATTGTGAAAGGAAATCATAATGATTTGTATTATACTCCTCCCTTGCACGGGCGACAGTGCACTTAAATGTTGCTGCAACATACTTATAATCCAACCAATTTTTTGGGCATTGATTGATGAGAAGTTTCTTCCAAGCTGCTTTCCGTCGTCTATATGCACGCGTGCACTCAGCATTCCACCAATTTTTTTTTTGAAGCGATGTTTATTGCCTCAGGGCATAAAAACTATGAAGTGAGAGATGAGTAAGATGCTTAAATAAATGAAAAAAAGGTGGGCTGATTTGATGAAATCAAGAAGTGAACGATGATATGGACCCTGTGTCCAGGCAATATAGCAATCCGGATTGTCCGGTGAGAGTCCCACTGCCGCCAGGTGTCGAATTCTCGTCGGCTTCAGCGCCGGGCAGTCCCACAACAGGTGGTGGAGATCCGCCTCACAGTCTCTGTTCTTGCAGACTGGACACCCGGGGCGGGGATATGTCTTTGAAATGCGGCCACTTGCGCGTCACAGCTGGAGTTAGGGCAACCCCGACCCGTATCCTCCGAAGCGCGACCTCCTCTGCACGGGGAAGACCACGGGGGAGGGTTACCGCACACGGAGGGATTAGAGCACGTGTGCGGCGCCGGAGGTGTTTCTTTCTTGTTAAAAGGAGGGGTGTTGTCATCCAGAGTGAGGACTCGAGGCAAAGACGAGGTTGGGGTCGAAAGGCGGGTCGCAGAATCTGCGCGGCTTTGTGCACTCAGGAGGTCACGCAGGGCCCACTCAATACGGATTTGCTGCGGGATGCGTGCCGCTAGACGATGGATGTCTTGGCAGATTTCTTGGGTGCGACTGACGCGTCGTAGTAGGCGTGTGACGTGAAGGGCGTCGACGCGAATGACAATGCGGGCCGTGGGTAGCATGGGAACGGCGGCCACAGAGCAAAGTGCCCCTTGAACCGCGAGCATCTCCGCACAGAAGGAGGAAGAAGGTTCTGAGAGGTGAAACCTTGACGTTTTGTTCAGAGCAGGCTTGCAAGGACAGTAAACTGCCGTTCTTGTTTCACCGGCCTGGATGCAATTGTTCGCGATTGCACCCTTGGTTCCCTTAACCAAAATCAGACTTTTGCCTTGCATGGTCGAGTACTGAACATAGATGTGCAGCCTTGCTTTCGGCACTTGTCTGAGCGCAAGGGTCTGAAATGATATGGAGGGCTGATTTTAGCGTGTCTTTAAAGCAACTGTAATTTATTAACGTGCGCTGATGTCGCTCAGGAAGAGTTAATTTACACGCAAAATTGAAACTAATCCGTAGATGATCACTGTTTGTTGCACAGTCAACAGGCGCCCAAGACATAACAGAGACTCCTTGGGAGGAAAAAGTTAAATCCAAGGCAGAGCGGCATTGTCTCTAAACAAACGTAGACAATCCGGAATTGTTGCAGATCAAGTTGTTGTCAGAAGCCCAATCAAATAGTCTAGAACCAAAGCTGTCTGTTTTAAACCCCCACGTCACATGGTGCGAATTGGAGTCTCCAAGTAATAGAACCTGAGATCGGCTACTAGACATGAGTGAGTCAAGGGCCGAGTGTCACGCACAACACACGGGAAATATACATTAGCTACCGTAAAGGGCTGTTGACCTGGGACACTGTGGTCAACCGCAAGGATTTCACATTCATTGTCCGCATATTGGAAAGAAATGCATGCCCTTTGCAAAACTTTTTAGAGATGAGCACTAACGACCCTCCCCCTCGTGATGACCGGTCAAGCCGGAACGGACGGTAATCCTTGAGATGATAATTGAAATTTGTAGTTAGCCATGTTTCCTATAAAACCACTAAATCTGGTAGAAGCTGATTGCATAGGCAATTTAAATCTGTTGAAGCTGAGAATATAGATCAACAATTCCACTGGAGTACACTTAAGAACTCTATCTTGGCGGGTGTGCCGCAGCCGCGACTGTCTTTTCAAGAATCCTCGTCTTAGCATTTCGACTTGCGTTACTTTTCTTTGTCTTTGAGTGGGGGCAAGATGGACTTGCAATATTCAGAGGAGACCCACTTCGTTTCTGGGCGCGGAGATCAGACTCCATAGCCATACAGTCCATAGAGGATGCGTCCATAACGCTGTTCGAAGGAGAGGCCTAGGAGATCTTTTGTTGCTCATATTGTTTTTGGCCCTGTGGAGCGGAATCGATTACTACAGGAGGAGTAGCTTCCGAAGCCAAAGAAGGCAAGAGCGGAGCAGTGGACACCTGCAGAAGATTGGTCATCTGAGCAGCTATGACCTGCGAAATGCATGTAGAAACGGTTTCCATAATGCGATCTATTGCATTTGCCACAGCGTTCTCAACTGCCGCTGTAATAGCCTGGGACAAACTAGAATACATTATGGGTGGGCATTTGGCGGCAACACTAGAGTAGCCTGAGGCTCTCTCCTTGACTGCGGCAAAAGCCTCTCTCCGCGCGCATCTGCGCTTGTCTATGAGCTCAAGCACCTGAACTTCTTGTGCTCGTGCAGGACAGTCAGGCGAATCAGCAGGGTGAGCACCACTACACAAACAACATTTCTCTTGCTGTTCAGAACATTCCTCTCTGCAGTGACGTTTCCCATAGGCACTGCAGCGTAAGGCCGATTTGCAGGCTTTGCCGCTGTGGCCAAATCGCCAGCAGTTTTGACACTGAAGGGGCCGAGAGTTAAAGGCATCTACTCGAAAAACCAATGGCGACACCTTAATCTCTGACGGGCAAAATATTCCTCAAATGTGGCATTGACGTACTCCGTAGGAATTTTTACTCCATCAACCATCCTGCTGCATCATCATCATAATCATCAGCCTTACTACACCCACTGCAGGGCAAAGGCCTCTCCCGTGTCTCTCCAATTAACCCTGTCCTTTGCCAGCTGCCAGCAGCCCTTTGCCTGCAAACTTCTTAATCACATCCGCCCACCTAACCTTCTGCCGCCCCCTGCTACGCTTACTTTCTCTTGCAATCCCCTCCGTTACCCTTAAGGACCAGCGGTAATCTTGCCTTCGCATTACATGCCCTGCCCAAGGCCATTTCTTTCTCTTGATTTCGACTAGGATGTCATAAACCCGCGTTTGTTCCCTCACCCACTCTGCCCGCTTCCGGTCTCTTAACGTTACACCTATCATTTTTCTTTCCATGGCTCTCTGCGTTGTCCTTAACTTAAGCTGAACTCTTTTCGTTAGCCTCCACGTTTCTGCTCCATAGGTGAAGTGCCGGTAAGATAAAAATGTTGACACTTTTCTCTTGAGGGAAATTGCTAAACTGCCACTCATGATCTGCGAGAACCTGCCATATCCTGCCTGCCTGCTGCATCGATGGACAGCAATCACTCCCGCAGGCAAGAGGTTCTCAAGCGTTTCCACAGGGCTCAATCGAGAGTCGACCGCTCGGACCAAGCCCTTGGAACATGCTAGATGAGGCGGAATGAATGCGCTCACCGGGTGGTTGGCGAAGGTCGTACATTTTAGCAGGTCTTCAATGCAGTCTTTATCCGGTGACCTGCACAAAATACCACCCCTGCCGAACTGCCGGACATCAGTAATGCGCATGAAGTGTTTGGATGTGGATTGAAGAGCCACCTGTACTGCCTCCGGATTGTTTAGTCGGACAGTGCCTCCATCGGAAGGCACTAAAGCGACCGGAATGCTCGAAACTCCACTGCGGAAAAAGAGATCAATTGGGAGCTGGTCTTGAGGAAGAGATGCCGACCAAGGGGAAACCCCTGGCCAGGAGAAATAGCAGACATTATGCTCTCGTCCCGCGACCAATCACCCCAGAACAGGAGCAAGCAGGCACAGACAAAACGGAGAAATTTAGCAAGCTAGCGCAACACCGCCAGGTACTTAGCCGCTAACCCGCTGCCTGGGTTGCTGGGCCACGTCACTCGAGTGACCAGGCAATGGCACTCCCCCCATCTTTGTCGTCGTCCTCTTCTTCTCTTCTCCACCAATCAACTCTTCCCACCTCATTGAACACTTCTTTATTCTTCGGTTAATCCACGACATCCTTATCGCCATCCGCGTCTTCTTCTTCAAACCTCTTTCGTTCATACTTTTATTTCAGACTCCCTACTATATGTAACATGATGTATGATACAGTTTAAATGTGTTATTTGAATCATTTTGGTTTTGCTTGCTTTTGCAAAATGAGAAATTTACAGATTTACTTCCCTTACAAATTTCAGATAGTTAGCTACATTGATTTTAATGACGCAAAAGCAACTGAGGTTATGATGCGCCAAACACGTGGTTATGTTTTTGTTAATTGTCACGCTTTTTATAACTAGCTTGTTAAAACATTGGCTTCTCTAAGAAACTTAAAAAATACTTGTAAAATCGACCAGTGCTTGATCGCCTAAAAACAACTTCGGGTGCGTATTCATTGTAGAATGCTGTAAAATATTTTTTCCTCAGTTCCAGTTTTGTACAGGAAATTAAAATGTGGTTTACCGTGAGCTCATCGCCACATATTTTGCAGAGAGGTTTGTCTTGCTTTGTCAGTAAGAAATTGTGTGTAAGGTGTGCGTGCCCAATGCGTAGCCGACAAAAAATAACTTCAGTGAAACGTTCTTGATGTCTACATGATTTCCATTCTCCTAAAATGGGCTTTATAGAACGAAGTTTGTTGTTTGCCTGTTCTTCCCATGCAACCTGCCACTTATTTCTGAGTTTACTGTGCACTAATCACTATCACTTCAGGATGCTGTTCCTTGCCAGACGAATAGAGCGTTGTAATTTGTTACGTTTGTTCGTTTCGTGGCACCATGATTAAGGAAAATGTTTTGCGCGGATAAATGGTGCGGTCCGCGAAGCTGACGAGGTGTCCTCGCAGCAGCACTAAAATGGCACCAGTTAATTATGGCAAGCACGGCTGCTGCTTTCAGTTTTGTGCGAAGTGTGAGAAAATTTAAGCTCGTTTGTAGAAAAGAAGGCGACGGTCAAGTGCATTTATTTACATATATTTACAACTCTTTACAGCAACAGCATATTCAATACTTTGCATGTGTCTGCTGCTATATACATTACAACTCTGTGTTTATAGCCATTTACATTTCTAGAATTTGTGTATTTGCTTGTATTGACACTTATTTACAGACATAAGAAATACGCATTGTAGCGCAACCATATTAGTACTCTCGAGGAGAACAAAGCATCTAGTGGACGAGCGGAACATAACAGTGAACGAAACAAGACACACCTAACGCCCGTCTGGACAACCAGTTCGTACGCCCTCGTGTGTGCGGCCTGAAGCGACAACGTCAGTAGAATAAACGATGATGCTCCCGAGAAACGCTGCCTTGTGGTTCGGCCTTTACGGTGACTGCGCCTGAAGACGTTTTCAAGAGGACTTGATTTCAATTTTATCTTTCTCCTTTCCTTCAAGCGCTTTTTCTAGTTTTGCATCGTCTTATTAGCGCCTGGTTGTAGTCAAGACCAGGCAGAACGTCAGAAATGCTTCGGCATCAGCTGCTGCGCCGTGCATTTCCTACTGGAGTTCTTTTCGCTTCTCAAAACAATCGTAGCTGCAGTCTGCCACGCATAGAGAAAAATCTTTATCTAGTTGTCGTAACGATGACAGCTTAGCCTGCAAAAAGTAGAGCTACGATTTGAAGGCTACTGCTACTTGGCAGTTTCTAAAAATGCCTTCTCGGGAAGATATATCATTCCTTCTTTATTTCATTCTCCCATTTTCCTTACTCAACACGACTGAATCACAAATCAATAGAGTAAAATGTATTACTAACTGCCTTTACCCTCTGATTTCATATTTCTGCCACACAGTTTCAATACTTCTCCCGGAATGTTTCAGCGTTGCAGCTAAAAGACAAGCATGATTCGAACAAGTCGCCACAACCTTTCGTTACAATGCCAACGCCGCTGCACCACACTCTCTGTGTCTCCATTTAAAACCAGCGCCTGCAGCGGCTCCAGGGTGAGCAGCGCCACGAACGACACGCTCAATGACGCGCCAATACCTGACAGTATAGTGAACTAGAATTCTAGTTCATTATACCTGACAGGCATATCACATTGACAGGGGTGTGCAGCATGCATTAGGAAGGGCTCATTATCACTGGCTAACCGTGAAATCTCCTTTTTGGAGCATGTATTTGTAGAAATGTAGATTTAAGATGTTCAGGGATGACACAGTGCTTCTTCAATATTTTTGTTCTGTTTAGTTTTGGCGGGAATAGTATATGTACACATGTGCTTAATAAATCACCAGTTGACAGTCAGCGCTCGTGTCGTTGTGGTTGTTCCGTCCTCGTGTTTTCCGCGCTTTTTACCATGGTCCTGACAGGCAGCCTTTTTACTATGAGTAGGGTGCCTCGATGCCAGCGCCGCCGGGGTGGAGACAACTTCAGCGGCGCCGCCATATTGAATCACACGGGATAGCGGCGCTAGCGTTTGTAACGGCGCCGTTCATGCTCTCGGCGCGCTTCAAAGTGCTTTAACTTGAACGGCCTTTTGCAGCGAGATCTACACTGGGCTACCAGTCGAGCATTTCGCGGTACATGGGAGAGGCCAGCTGTGATTCAATATGGCGGCGTCTCTTAAGTTGTCTCCACCCGGCGCTGGCATCGGGGCACCCTAACTTTGAGGGATACAGAGCGCCGCCTCACGAAGAAAAAGAGAACGTTTACAAAATTGTCTTCGTCCGCTTTCCGTCGTCAGGCACCACTCAGATGGCACTCTCCCTTAAAGACGGAGAGCAGGCGCGAAGGCTAGCCGACGGGGGAGAGCGGTAAAGGAGGATAGGAGGAGGTGTTGGACGGTCGGATCGGCCGTACTCGGCAGGCATTGTAAAATTAGAGATAGAGGAGGCGCTGGGCGCGCATTCTGTTCGACGACCTCCGAGCACACTTGTCGCTTCGCCGCCGCCGAGTGATTTAGTCCATTCTTAACATATATTTCGGCGCTGACATGATCCGCTTTTTACGGCTGCCCAGAAGAATTTTCAGGCGCATCTGCTTTGTTTAGACACCATTTTTGCTCTTTCTGCTCTCCTGACTGCAGTCACCACCACGTGACAATATTATTGGCAAACAAATTGCTGCTCTAGCCATTTTTGAGTGCGCTGCGCTCAATTGACATCCCTGTCTGCGCCAGCGTTCCTGATGATTCAAGCCTAAAAATAAGGCTGCTCTTCAGACAGCGATTTGCATACAAAAATCCTAGGAAATCATTACGCACGCCGCACTACTAATCAAAGCTGCTCCAGGATGATCTTTAGTGGTAAGGCACCTTATTTTTACCTCGGAAAGCAGCAGGAAAGATGGAATTATTGAGTGCACAAATTTGAATAAAAAAAATAAGAAGACTCAGTCCGCTGACCTAGGTTTCGACAATGGACTTGCCCTGATCTGACCAACTGCGCTCATCATTGCCAGGATCCTATAGGCCCCTTAGTCCGATGGGAAAAGACCGTGGCAACTGTGAGGTGTGGTGGGGGAAGGGCAGGAAAATATCGCACTCGGAGTTAAATGAGCTCTGATCCGAATGGGGAGGCTGCGACATGGTAACATGGAGGTGGCAAGCAGGTTTAAACAGCCGCGTTTGCTCTTTTTTAGACTGTCTGGTCGCAACTCTTATGAACTAAATTTTCTGCAATTATTCTCCTCCAGATAGAGAATACAGACGTATGATTTGTCCGCCACTTTGAAACACTACAACAAGCGGAAATATACTTCTCCAAAGAAGACTTAAAATTCTTAACATATATTTCGTCGCTGACATGATCCGCTTTTTACGGCTGCCCAGACGAATTTTCAGGCACATCTGCTTTGCTGGTGCTTCGTATACCTCTGTGCGTTGTTCCTTATCAACAGAGAGGCTCATGGGGTGCACAAACATGGGCGGAACTAGCGGATGCAGTGCGAAACTCTCAAATGGAGAGACAGCGCTACAGGGACAAGAGCCATTTTGTCCAAAGTTGGAATAAATCAGGATAGGGGCCGCACGCAAAAGGTGGAGGTAGATAGGGACGCCAGGAAAAATCTCATGATTCCCCCCCTGTCGAAAACCACCTAGGGGAGGTGGCCTATGTGTAGACGCGGCGGAAGGTGGCGGTGGTTTTATCGGTCGTCAGCGGCCGGGGAATCCCGTGACAGCCGAAGCTCTGCGTGGGCGGAGCACAGAAGTTGCAGAGGAAATTGCGATCGCGAGCTTGCGTAGGAACGGAAGCGAAATTTGTCATCAGTGAAAGCAAAACTGCCATCCAAAATTTTACCAAGAGAAGGATTTCGCCCTGTGCGGCCAGAATCCTGGGGCAGAGGTAGCTGGACATATAGTATGTCGAGGCAACAAAATGAATAATGGCCTCTGCCGCACCACTACTGTATCGCGGGTGCAATCCCAATAATAACATAAAAGATGTGGCCCTGGGGCAATTGAAATTTTACCATCTGGGGGTGGAAAGATACCAATAGGGAATTGCTACTATAGCGTCCCACAGCCGGGAGAGCGGGCCCGGGGAGACTCCCCTGATCTCCACAGGGAAGTAGCGGAAGCGGTTCGATAAATGGGTTATGGGAAATGCTAGGGGAATGGGGACCGCGAGTTTTTCGTTCAGATCCTTCGATTGTCTCGACTCCGTGGATTACTGGCCTGTCTGGCCAGGGCAGGGAGGGCATTGAGATTGCCCAATGGTGCGGCCGCCGCTCACGGGATGCCCGACCACCCATCAAACGCAAAGAGCTCCGACGGCCGGAGACAGGAAAACCTAAGACGGGGCCGGGTTAGCTACCTGGGGGGCCCCTCCACGACACCTGGCTCCACACTTAACACAAATCAAACCAGATGGGTGTTTTTGGCTTGTCCTCTAGCGGCCTCCCAAATCGAGGTTCGATATACACCGTTAGACTTGGGGTAGATTTCAACCCCAAAAATACGAGGTATTTGCGGCTGCAATGGAAGCTGATTTGGTGTATATTTCCACACCAAAAAATGTGGTGCACTTAGGGTTGGCGAAGGAAGCAGATTTGGTGTAGATTTCTAGACCGAAAAATACGAAGCACTTACAGTAGACGAAGGGAGCAGGCTTTCATCACGAAAAAAATGGTTTGTGCGGTTAGTGAAGGGAGCATGCTTTCACCGCGCAAAAAACAGTGTTTATGCGGTTAGTAAAGGGCATAGAGTTTCTTACTATTAACTAGAGGGAAAGCTGGCGGCGCTGCACTTGTACCTCCATGGGCGCGCAAAGCATCATGGGGCGATGAGCTACTTGGTGCGGAACAGTAGGTTTTTTTTCGGGAACCTAGAGTGGCGTTACTCAGATGCCCCATTCCGTATCCGCAGCGCGGTTCGCGCGCAGACGACTTCGGCGTAAATGTAGTGTGCAAAAACTATAGTAGCGAAAACGCAAGAGCACACGACGCCAATAAAAGGTTTTGTTTCCCGAAATGCTGTGGAAAAACCTTTCAAAATGTTAAAGCGACATTTTTTTCAAAAACGTATTTTTTTTCAAAAGTGCGCCTGTTAAACACAAAATATTGGCTTTTGTGGTCTGCAATGCTTGGCCAATAGGAGAGCAAGCCATCGCTTATTTTGAGCAAACTTTGCATTTACATGCTTTTCTGCTCGTTTGTTACAATATATAGACAAAATATTGAATGATAGGACATTCTTGATTATCGAACAATGCTTGTTTTTCATTATTTTTTGGCCAAAGGTTGTAGCTCTGCAGTAGGTAGCTCTCCGCCCCATGATGCTTAGAGCGCCTATGGCGGTACAGGTGGCCTCGAGGAAGCTCGATGCAAACTCCCGTAGGCGGGGCGCCAGCTTTCCCTCTAGTTGATAGTAAGAAACTTTATGGTAAAGGGCAACGTTTATAGATATACTTGAGTTTCGAAACTCCCCCGCTGGAGCCGGGCGCGACTTGCCCCTAGGGAGTGTGAGGGCGCTGCGGTCGCCGGTTGCGCCAACGTTTGGCTTGCGGCGTGTGCGTCGGTGGCTGTTTTTTCCTGTTTCCACGTTTTTTTTTGCGTATTTGTGTCGCTTTAGTTTTAATTTAATTTCGTTTCGTGTTTGTGAACGTGCAACTGCTTCGTGAATTTCGTTAAAAGTCAGCCGTTTGTCGTAACGGAGTGAGAAGAGAGTGATTTGGACGCTGCATGAAGTCGTCGATTTCCACGGCCTGCTGCTGCCGGCCAGCCGTTTTTTGCTACCAAGAGCTGCGCTCATCGACCTGTTTTGTTTTGACTTCAACTGCGTTGAAATTCAGCCAGCATACCGACCTGCTTCGTGCCTGGTTGTACGAGCGGGTACCGAAGCAACCCAGAAAAGAGGCACTTTTTTTGCTCCACCATCGGACGCGCTGCTTCGTGAGAGGTGGGCTAGAGCGATCCCCCGCGCTGACAGGCTACTCAGCAAAACATGCAAAGTGTGCGACGTTGATTTCCAGCCGTCAGACATCGTCAAAACATTCGAGCACAACATCAACGGTGAGGTTGTGGAGATAGAACGGGGTTCGTGGGCACTGAAAAATGGTGCCATTCCCACGCTGTTCTCCAATTTGCCCAGTTGCCTGTCTTCTGCAACCAAAAGGCGGTGATCACCGAAGAAGAGAGGCGAAACTGCTAGGAGTGCACAGCTGGCTTGTCAGGTCACTCACGAAGAATCACAAGAGCTGCTGGGTGATTTCGATAGCACTGACATTGCAAACATCATCGAGAATGGTGCGTCGCTGCAGCTGCCTCGAAACTGGCAATTTTCAGTTGTGGTGGAGGAACCTGGTGATCGTCAGCAAGCAGTTTTCTACGAAGCAGGAATGAAAACAGGTGTGTTCTCCATCCTCAAAAGCGTTGTGGTAACGGAAGATCTTACATACATTATTTCAGGGGATGGAAAACTACTACAAAGATCGCTTGTCGATGTACAGATGCGCTCGCTTATAGACGTGGAAGCGATAGTGCAAATTGTGCAAAATATGAAATTCTGCCTTGGATGTAGCCGCAGTGCTGTGAGTGGTTCCGAAAGCTCTTCAAACAAAACTGGAACTGTGTACCACAAGGATTGTACAGTTCTAACAGATGCTGCCAGAGTGTGTGTGTTCTATGTGTGATAGCATGACAAAAATGTTGAAGAGAAAGGCTGCATCAAAACAGCCTATAGGAAGAAAGTGCCTGTAGCAGCCAGTGTGCTTAGGAAGCGTCTGATTCCTGCCACTGCTGTAAGAGAGCGCAAAAAAGCAGAAGTCGGCTGAGTGATAAGGTAAAAAACGCTTTCACGACAGCCATAGACGACATTGTAAAAGATTTGCCTGGGCCACGGAAGATGGCCATTGGTGCCGCTGTAATGCAGCAAGCAGCTAAGTCGCCTCGTGGACACAGGTACACAACAGAGTGGACATAGTGTGCCTGCTCCTGAGGCTAACAAGCCCGAAATGTTATAGGACTCTCTCTGATATGAAGATTCTACCCGTTCCCAGCGCCAATCGCCTCGTACAGCTGCTCAGGGGTCTGCCATGCGAGTATGGTAAGAATAAATTTGCATTGGAAAGCATTAAGCTGCAAATGAATGGAAAGCCGGAGCATCATACGTATGGCTCAATTATCATCGACGAAATCAAGTTAAGGGAAACGACAGAGTTCAACAGAGCTTCTTGCAAATTTGATGGCTTCGTCAACTATGGGACATTTGCGATAAAGACTCCAACGTGCTAGCAGACCATGCATTGGTGGATATGTTTAACCCTATGTTCCAGCCCTCGATTCAACCAATAGCAACATATGCAACGAAAGGGGTCGCGCCAGGATGGATTTTGGCGAAGATAGTGGTGAGCTCCGTTTTACAGCTATTTCAGCATGGTGCCGATGTGTTGCCAGTTATCAGTGATGGTGCGGGAAGTAACAAATCCGTGTGGACATATCTTGGAGTAAGTAGAAAACTGACGGGTGCCAACTGCAAGATGGAGCATCCTTGCCTTCCAGATGCATCACTTCACTTCTTATGTGATGCTCCTCACATAATGAAGTGCATAAGGAATCATCTGCAAAACACAAATATGGTCAGGTACGTCATATCACAACAAAGCTTCTAGCTCAGCATCTCGATGTTTTCTTAAAACTGTACTGTGTTGCTGTACCTTATTTTCTAAGGCACTATGCAATTATTTCATATCAGATCGGAGAATACAAAGTAAATTATGAGCACTATGTGCGGCTGTTCGAGGCTGGAAAGAAAGGGCCCATAAAAGTAGTTCCAAAACTGACTGCATACCACGTGAACACACAGGCACTTCAGAAAATGAACGTTCGTCTGGGCACTCAGGTACTCAGTTTTGAGCAGCGTTTTTTTTTTGCATGTAGCCTAATCTCCTGCAAGGAAAGCAAAACTTCTTTCACTTATAAGTAGTCCTCCTGCATGTAGATCGTTTACAAAATTTCCTATCACTTGCCTATCTCCTCCCTTGGCCAACATTTCAAATATAACGTTACTTCCATGTCATTGACTTTCCATTGAAAGCTCTGCCCAAAGCATTTTTCTGCAGTTGCTCACTTTTGCGAAGTTATCTGGCTCGACAACTCTGACAGTGAAAGATGTCCCATTGCTTTTCAGCTTTATTCATCAGTTTTAAATTCAGATATTTCATTGAGTTATTCATTTCTTGGTCTTGCCTTCTTTTCAGCTTTTCAGCCGAAGTGTTGCTATTGGCCTTAAGGTATACAGGCAACTGAAAGTTCCTGGCTTCAGTGACAGTGCTGGAACAGAGACATTTACAAAACTTCTGAATGACATTTTTGACATTTTTAACGCTAAACTTCCTGCAGCTGGAATCAGACGTGACTCTCCCAAGTTTAAGGCAAGCTTTCTTAACCTTTGTGTGTGGAGTAAGGTGTGAAAAAATGCTTCTATTTTCTTTTTATGCACTGCAAGTGTAATATTGCAAGTTGTCTCATGAACCGTTACGCCATGATGTTTTGTATGCTTGCAGGTCTTGAAAGACTTCTTGAAAATGATGAATTACTCGGAATAAATCCCAAATTTGAAGCTTTTTGCATCCAACCAGACCATGGAGTCTGCGTGTCACATTGATGTCGGCTCTGTCCTTGATCGAGTTCTTGCACAGCCGTGGTGTCAGCTATGTCCTTACAGCAAGCTTAAACCAAGGTCCACTTGAGGTAATTGAACTATTTCCCGTGTTCGTTCTGAGCAGTGTTGACACCTGTTTATTTATTTTCACGGGTTCTTTGGGCTTGTGAGGTCGTTTGGGGGTGACGAGAATCACCCGACAGTAACGAACTTCGGTCAACTGTTCCGCCTGCTTTCACTGTACACTCCGGTGAAGTTGGCTGTCAAGGGTAACTGTGAAGGAGGCGATGATCGCGTTTTGCTAAGTGCATTTGCAAGCCTTGGCGCAAAGCGTCGTGAGGCGCTTACTAAAAAAAAACATGGTTTATGAAGAGGTGTGGAAGCGACTAACATCCATACCGTTCAAGGACTTGTGCAATCTGCCCAACGATCATGTCTACAGTATGCGAGCAGCAGAAACGACCGCACTGTACTATTTATCTGGTTATGTTGCTTTCAAGGTAAACAAAACTGCACGTTGTATGGACTGCAAAAAAGATGCTGTGGGCTCACAGGATTCCCTTCCTCCTGAAGCACTCCTAGTAATTGAGCGTGCACACGTTTCATGTTGTCTGGCGTACCCATCAAAAAAAATAATTTGCGTGTGCAACCACTGTAGAGAAGGCTATAAGCAAAGCCAGCAAACTAGCTGCATTTGGCGACCTTTTTTGGAAGGTTTTAGACAGCCTCAATGAAAATGGCACCAACACGGTTGGCTGCTCACAGCACTGTGAGGAATTTACTGCTGAAGTGATCCATTTTTTTAGTCACTCGAATGCACTTCCTTGCAAGAGCAAAGTGCCAAGAGAATGACTCTGGAGTGAAGGCACAAAGAGGGAGGAAAAAGGCAAAGCTTGTCTAAGAATGCTCAAAGCCTTTTGTTTTCAGCAAATGTGTTAATAAAGTGTTCTTGTTTTTGAATATCATTCACCTAGTTCTTGTCGTGTTTCTTGGTACATTGCGTACATTATGTACATTGATGTTGTAAAGTGTGGCTAAGGCTGCACAGTAAAGACTACAGAACGAAGGTGGGCTGCGGACGTCCTCAGCTGCAAAATATTCCACTTCGCCGACTCACACCTCGTCTTGAGCGTCTTGAAGTCGCGCGTGCTTGCGGTCAGTGCAAAGGGAGGGCGAATGGTGCTCGGCATCAGTATGAAATTTTCTTTGCGCATTTATTCAGGTAAGCGGGAATGGATGCAACAAGCGCTGCATTTGGAAGTAACATAATTTGAGGCGCACTACTAGCCACAAGAGCGTAACTTTAAAGATTGTAGGAAAGAAAACGGACGCAGTCAAGTCCGCCATCCTACGCAGGCGCGACGCGCTTAATGAGCGGCACAGCTTTTAGAGACGACGAAACGCTAATCTACCGCGGCTTTGAAGTCGCAGGACAGTTGTTCAGCAATAGGCGACTATTCGTATCGTCGCATGTTCGTACATAACCGCTCCTTCAATAGCCACCGCGCTGGCAAACGCACCGAGCGCACTCCACTACGACGAAGGCTGTAACGCGTGAATGTGGAAGACAGAAAAGTTCGAACTTTTCGCCGCATGATAAAATTTCCGCAAATCGAAATGGTTAACGAACAAAAGTCAGTTGTACAAGAGGTCTAGGAGCGCCCTGCGCAGGCAAAACATTGGGCGCTAGCAGACGACGCTTGCTTCCATAGAGCAACCTTATACCGCAGCGCCGCGGTGGCAGGAACCGCGGCGGGCCGGCTCCTGCCAATGGGCGCGACGGAGAGCTTCGAAACTCAAGTACATCTATAAACGTTGGTAAAGGGAGCATGCTTTCCCCGTTAGATACGGCGTTTACGGCCAGCAACGGGAGCGCAAAAACCGCGCTACGCACGCGCAGGTGAAAATCTTGACCAATCTGACTGGTTTACGGAACAATTCCCAGTTGGAACGAACTGGGAATTCTATAAAACAGTTGGACTGGTCATGATTTTCACCTTGGCGCAATATTTCGGTTAAGTCTTGCAGTTTCAACTCAAGAACAAATTCTATTCAAAGGAGCTGTAGGCACTGTTGTGCTGCCCTACTCTCATGATGGGGCGCCAGCCAGCGTGCATTGCACCGTGCTACCTTGTCACTGCAGGCGAGTAGCAGGGGCAGAGTGATCAGTTGCAACATCGGATAGTAACTCGATGCCACTGGATGAAGGGTCCCTCTGACGGGCATTTGCCGGTTATTCTCGAGATCTATCTGCTATGCTTAAACTGGCCAGTGTTTATAGGTCATCTGAGGAATATATTTCTTGGTGCTTTTAGATCTTTTAATAACATGAGTGCTGTGCCACATCCCAGAGGGTTTTATATGTATATTGGCAGCACTACGCAGCTCGCTGTTTTACCACCAAAATATTTACTGTTTTACCACCACAGTTGAGCTTGCCCCATCAGGTGGCGATGAGAGGAAACACCTTGTTGATGACGAAATCGGGGTTTCTTGATGACCCGGTCGTTCTAACTCACAAACATTCACGTTACTCGAGGAAAAGAGAAGGTAGGTTTACTATTTATTTACAACATAAATAAAACAAGAAGAACCAAAGCAAGGAGAAAACTATTTACATGACTAAACCGTTGATCAGCGAATTCAGCCCTCGTTCAACCCAGGGCCCTTGTTTTTAAACTCTCCGTCTCCGCCCTTAGCGGGGACAGCCACCAATAAGATTACAAGCGACACACCTCACCAATCAGTGGTCAGGGAAAGGAAAATAAGATTTCCGCCAACTAATCACAGATTGCGGAAAGAGTGCTGATTAAACATTTGAGAAAGGAGAGGTTGCAATCAAATACACAAACAGCACAAACGCGACCACCCTCTCCCACGGCCCAGCCGTTACCACTTTCCTCTCTCTGTCGCACACGCGATAAACATATGCCGATGAAACGATCCCTAAAGTGTTTACAGAACACACCGCAAGAGACGAACACAGTCGTTACAGGAATAGTGGGTTTCCGGTCACTCGGCTAATACTCAGCCGAGTCTCGTTCGCCCCCGAAACCTCGTCAACCCCTTAACAACGACCACATGTCGACAGCTGCACACGGTTAGGCTTCTTAAGACGGGCTACGGGCTACGCCCGTGACAGCGCGGAGTAAACAAGGACGTCCGCCGCACGAATGGTGAAGCCAGGACGGGACGGGTCCCTTTGTTGGCGACTTCCGACCCTACTGGAGTGGCCTTCCTTGCGAACACAATACCAACGAGTTCGCGGAAAGGTCAGCGAACTCCACACCTCCCAACCAAGAATGTCACGCGGGCACTTGCTGTCGGTGTGACATAAAAGTCCAGCCACAGTTTCCCGGAACAAAATTACACACACGCGCACATGTATGCTCGGCTGTTCCATGAGTCCACAAACACACACACACGCGCGCGCACATTGCGGTTAATTCAATCCGCACACACAAGGTTAGGACACCAATCTGCACATTCCAGAATCCACCATGTCAGATCGGTGCACCAAATTGGCAGACATGATTTCTAGCCGCCTACATCTCGAAACAGAAGTTCATGTTTCTTTTTAGCTCTGTCAACAAGATTCGCTACATTTCGAATTATCCGGCCCATCGCCGGTTGCAAAGGCTGCCGCTGCTTTCGGATCTGCATTGTCGCCTTCCTCTAGATCGACAGAGCTTACCAGCTCCCTGAACTCCACAGAGATTGCTGCTGTCATCGCGCGTGCTTTCACCCGTTCTCTGAATCTCGCACTAAATTTAGGTCTCAGATCTGCTGCTTGACATGCAGCTTCACATCGGGATTCAGGTGAGGCTAGCTGTTTGCAGAGCTTGCAGCCGACGTCCTCATGAAGGAAAACCATCTCCTCAAGCATTCTTGTCCTACAATAACCTTGACTAGCTTGCTTCTGCACTTCTGGTAATGAGGTATTATGCTTCATGTTTAGGCTTGCAGGGATGAATGCAATATCTCAATCTCCGAGTTCCCTACCTGCTGTGAAACTCTCTGCAGCTGCCGCTGTTAACTCCCAATCTGCTGCAGAAACATTTGCAGCTTCCAGATCTGCTTGAAGCTCTACTGAAGCCTCAAGTTTGTCGTTAACAGATTCGTGCGGAATTTTGAAATGCTCTTCGACATCAGCTTTCTCATTTTCTTCCTGCAGCTGCACCCTTTTTGGCTGCTCTAGCAACGAGGGCGTCTCAATTAAGTGTTATCAACTTCTATACACCTACAGCTACATCTGCTCTCACTGCGCAGTGTCAGCTCCAGCAGGCTAACCAACTCATCTGTGGCAGCTAGCTTACCATCACCTGCAAGGAGAGTGCCCGCTATCAGATCCTGATTTACCTCTTCCTCGCGCGTTTCCGCTGCCTCAGAGCCAGCGCCGACCTGCTCTTGCGCAACGCTGAACGCTTCTTCACGAGAAGTACACTCCTGCGCCTCCTTGGTCTGCTCTATATGTGCTAGCTCTGACAGCGAATGCTTCACAAGTGTGACTAACGCCCCTATGCCTACAGAACACTATTTTGGCTCTGCACACAACGTTAGCTCACCTTTCTGTTTTGTTATTTCGGCCCCTGAATCCACACAGGCTTCAGAACTCTGACCTTCGGTTTGCAAGTCGCTGCATGCCAGCGCCAGTATCTCTACCTGAGCTACTAGCTCGCACACATCTCCCCTCACCGCGGGAACATCTTGTTCTTGATTTTTCGGACACTCAATCATCGAATTCCCAAATTTCATGCAGACAAAACATTGGACTGATGCGAATAAGACCTCGCTATCGACTTTCGCCCCCTGCCTTAATTTCAATTGCACCCGTGCAAGTTTCCTCTTTTCCAGCTCAATTTGGAGTTTCAAATTTTTAATTTCACTCAAATTTTCAGCCTCCTCCTGCTCGACACATCGCATCCTGCCCTCCTGATCATACCGTACGGCAGCCATCTCCGTTTTCCGTGCTATCGTTTCTAGCACGTAAACACTACACCGACATGGTGAATTCGGAGAAAGCAGAAAGGTTTCCTACCTTACTGGTTGCTCTCTGCCCCGGTGATCTCGTCGTCCTCAGTGATGACGATAGGCTCCTATGATGCCGCCGACTTGAGCCCTGGATCTCTCAGCAGCTCGCTGACTTCTGCCTCGTTTGACTGGCTTGACTTGGTCGCCTGGTTACTTTTCAGCAGCTCGCTGACTCGAACCCTTCCGAGGTGGACGCCTGGTTCTTTCCAGCAGCTCGCTGACTCGAAGCCTCGATGGCTTGTTTTTGCCCGGCTCCTTCAGCTCCTAGCTGACTTGAGCCTACGACGTCCTCCCGAACTCGACCCGTGATCCTTAAGCTCTCGACGTCAGTCTTTCAGCGCAGCTTCACGTTTTCTCCTTTAGGACAACAGCTTGTCCACCGACTTGTTCTTTTCACCTTCCGTCCAATGCCTCGAGTAGAAAGAAGTTGCAATCCTGTGTCGACTGCGCCGGTTGAGTTGCGATCCTTCAGGTGGCGATGAGAGGAAACACCTTGTTGATGATGAAATCGGGGTTTCTTGATGACCTGGTGGTTCTAACTTGCAAACATTCACGTTACTCGAGGAAAAGGAGAAGGTTAACTATTTATTTACAACATAAATAAAACAAGAAGAAACAAAGCATGGAGAAAACTATTTACATCACTATACCGTTGATCAGACGAATTCAGCCGTCGTTCAACCCAGGGCGCTTGTTTTTAAACCCTCCGTCTCCGCCCTTAGCGGGGACAGCCACCAATAAGATTACAAGCGACACACCTCAACAATCAGTGGTCAGGGAAAGGAAAATAAGGTTTCCGCCAACTAATCACAGATTGGGGAAATAGTGCTGATTAAACATTTGAGAAAGGAGAGGTTGCAATCAAATACACAAACAGCACAAACGCGACCACCCTCTCCCACGGCCCAGCCGTTACCACTTTCCTCTCTCTGTCGCACACGCGATAAACATATGCCGATGAAGCGATCCCTAAAGTGTTTACAGAACACACCGCAAGAGATGAACAGAGTCGTTACGGGAATAGTGGGTTTCCGGTCACTCGGCTAATACTCAGCCGTATCTCGTGCGCGGAGTAAACAAGGACGTCCGCCGCACGAATGGTGAAGCCAGGACGGGACGGGTCCCTTTGTTGGCGACTTCCGACCCCACTGGAGCAGCCTTCCTTGCGAACACAATACCAACGAGTTCGCGGAAAGGTCAGCGAACTCCACAACCACATTCGCATGAAAATCAACAAAGGACATGAAAATATATTCTTGCTACAAACACTGCTTCGAAGCATGAAGTAGCTAGTTTTCACAGCTTTATTGCACGTATTGAGCATCCCAAAAAAGACATGACTAGATATGTGAAGGCGGTGCTGGAGGGTACAGCCATTGTAAAAAGTATTTAGCCTGAGATGTTGCTTCTAAGCCATGTAGTGGGGCTCTTACAGCACCTGTGCAAGTGCTAGCTAAGCTTTGAATGGATGAGAAAGAGTGGAAGAGTTCCTCTCACCTTGAAAAGATATTTAAAGGGTCACTGAAAAGAGTGTCTGAGGTTGCCTATAAAATGCCTGCATTATGTAGAAGAGTACAGGCCACCGAGCATTCATGCTGCGTACAAGACCTCAAGAGAAAGCTGATAATTTAGAATACAATTTTAAAAACTCCCGCTTCTGCGCCTAACAGCGACCAGCGGTACCGGGCTTTTGCCCGAATCAGCGCGTTGCGTCATGCAGCGCTCGTTACGTCAGCAGCGGACTGCTATCACTGGTTCGCCGTGGCAACAACGCCAATGCCAAACCAGTTTATGGGCGTTGGTTCCGCCTCCTAGGGAATTCCCACAGATATCGGCAGCCGGCGGGGGGGGGGGGGGGGGGGGGGGCAGATGCGTGGGGCTGGCGTATCGATTTTTAGCGTGCAAAAAAGTGACGAGAGGAGAGGGAAAGGCGCGAAAACATGGAAATTCTCATTTTGACTACAGATAACTCCGCTTACACAAAACACATAAAAAAATGTTTGCTCAATAGTTGTGACGCTGCGTCCTTTAGCATCCTAGGCATATCACATCTCTGGTGAAACCCCCTTTCACATCCCCTTTAATGCTGGCAATGCAAAATGAGCCACACTACATGACCTAGAATTAAACCTGACAGGCTGTGTTTTTGACAAGGGCTGTACTCTCCTGCACCTGCACTTTGCAATTCCATTCACTCCGTGTTGGCCTTAAAAAAGTTGATTAGCTCAAGGGCCTTAATACGGGGTTTGGTCTGCCCCAAGCCCAGAAATGCATGCTCAAAAAAGGTCAGCAGGCATTGTGCCTTGTGGGGGTATTCAACGTGGAATACCAATGCTGCAAACAGGCAGCACACTCCCCCAGAAATGATGATGCTTCGGTAATGAGGACTTGGTCTACATACAGGGCCACCCTTCCTCCAGTAGTGCGCAAAGATGGTGTAAGCGGCACCTGATCATGTGGAATGAACAAAAAAAGTTACTGAGACCACTGTACTGCTAGCAGATGCAAAGAATGCTTACTGCAATATTAGAAACCCACATCACATTAATGCTGTATCCTACACTGCCCATATATTAGTACTGTACATGCTGTATACTTCAGCAAAAAAGTTGTTTGTATTATGGTGCGCAAATAAAAAAATGACTGCCTACTTATCTCCAAACACTAATGTTTAAATATAGTTTGCACTTGTACATCAATATAAATTTACTTCTATGTACAACTTGCCCACCTCGGTCACGATGACGTCTAATGGGTCGCCACACCGATTTTCCACAAAAAGAAGCAATGCTGGGATGGTGTCCTCTGCAAGTATTCGAAAAGCAACCTTACTTAGATAGAAATAGAGCCTACAAATAAAATTTTAGTGTAACTAAACCATCAGACATCGCAAAAAAAAGCTAGTGTTTCTTCACTGATATGTTCAATAGTAGCATGAACAGCAGTAAATTCTGCACCAGTCGATGAAGTTCAGTCTGATGTTTTCAGTTCTTTAACTATAGTCCTTACGGGGATGACCATGGAGGCCGAGGAACTGGAAGGGGTCACTCAGCCATCGGTGTAACGTGCAGTCGGTGTCCGTGCTTCTCACGCAAATATTCTAGAGTGGTCTGTTTTAATGCTGTCACACGCACGTGCAGCACATGCAGGGGTGCATGTGCTGGCTAGGCCCTATGCATAAGCCAAGGTTGCTAATTATTTGAAAATGTGTGCTTAACATTTCTCCTTCATTTGTACGTATATTTTGTCATCATCACAATCTCACGTCCACTGTTGAACAGAGGCCCCTTCCGCATTCTCCAATAAACACTGTCCTGTTCCAGCCACTGCCAGCCTATTGCTGCAAACTTAATCTCATCTACACACTTGACTTTCTGCTTCCCCCTGCTACATTTTGCTTCTCTTGGAACCCAATCTCTTAATCATTACTTTGTGTTACCAGCCCTGCCTATACTCATTCCTTTCTTATTTTAGCTAGGATATCATTAATTAGAAATCATAATGCAAACTAGGGTATTTAAGAAGATGCCTGCACAGTCTACACATTAGAATGTGCAGCAATCATATGGGGTCCATACCCCCCAAAACAACACAGCAAAACTTGAAAATGTTCAAAAAAAATCAGATTCATTTTTCATTCCTTCAGCTGGAAAACCTCACCAGCATGCTTTTAGCGAAAACTTAGTAAGAGTGGAGGTGGGAAGCTTTCGTAAAGGAGAAAAAAATTCATCTCAAAACAGTAAGCTAAACCTTTCAGGAATAACATAACCTAAGCCAGATGCCACGCAGTGGACAACACTCCAGTCCTTTTCGGAGATGCTTCAAAACCAATATTTGTTAGTCTTCGTATTTATTTTTCTTTTTATGTTCTTTTCTTTCAAATATTTGATCTAGCATTGTTTACTATTTTGAATCTTTCCTAGGTATACTTCTCACAGATTTCTGCTTTTCTTCCACATGTACATGTCCGCATTCTGAATGTCTCTTGAAATTGCACTGAACACAACCTCCATTGCCTATCTACCTTATACGCATTTTAATGCTTATATAAGTTGTAAGATCGCAAACGTTATAATTTTTTACACAAGGCAGATTGCTCTTGTACGAGGCCTGATTCTGTGTAAGGTGCACAGCACTTTGTCCTTTTTTTCATTCGCTTTGATTACCATTTTTGAGTGTGGCACTCCAAGTATGCTCTTTTTTAACGTTACCTTCTCACATTTTCTTATTACTGCAACGAAATCTTTATTTTTTTAAACGTGGGTCATTCCATGCCAAGCGTCCCGGACTTTGCACTCGACCATCTGTGCTTTGTTAAAAAAAATGTGGAAACTTATCACATCGTGTGTAGTCAAAGGCTAAAATATTTTTGCAAAAAAAATTATTTATGAGGTGAGCTCAGTTTTAACATTTCGAAAGATGTGAAACCAGGCACTGCTTAATAATCGATAAAAAATCTAGATTTGTAGAATACACTCCACAACTTTTTTCAATTACATCTGCAGATTCTGGCTTTCAATGATTCAAGTCATGCATTTTTGTATTGCATAATTATTTTTTGGAGTTTAAACAAACTTTAAAAATTATACTACTTTGGCATTTTTTTAATATCAACTTTCTCTCTTAAATTAAAAATTGACCATTTTGCTTCCCTAGATGAGGCCTAGAGAAAATGTCACAGCTGATTCCAAGTGAAATACTATATTGAATTTGCAGAAAAATGCATTTTGTACCATAAACACCGATTGATTTACCCTGCAATGGCAGAAAAAAAAATTTTGAAGTTGAGCTCTCAAGGCGCAACTTGCCTCGTCTCTTAATGCTTCTACACTGCAAAGCACGACACCTGGTATGACACATTTATGGCCAGATAACTATACAGTTTGCTCTCACTCGCTGTCATGAATTAGTAAGGCTGTAGCTAAGGCAAATATTGCATGACAGTTAGCAGGAGGTATGCGATAAGCTAGATCATTTTCACTTTCAAAGTTCGAATCGACCAGCTATGGTGCCAGGCAGCCAAGAGCAGGAAAACGAGGACATTCAATCTGCTTTCTCTCATGGACAACATGGAAGAAATGACCAGCCGGCACAGCAACCTTAATATCAGTTCTTTATTTATGCCCGAATAAGATAGCGAAGAGCGTGCACCTCGGAGCGCACCTGATACAGCGAAGTCCTCACAACAGCTTCAGGTAACGCGAGACATACTGACGGTGAGCATGGCCCGATGGCGTGGAGGTGCCTGCACTCGAGTGACCAAACATACTGCGACCGCAGCGCTTCCTCATCTCATGTCCTCTGCACGTCTGTCATGGCTCTTGCAACAATTAGTGATCGTGGCATGAACACACTAGACAACAATCTCACTTGTGCCTGTACCGACACAGCAGCACTAAGAAAATGTTTTCCCAGGAATATTTACACTATGTTCTGATGCTTGCCTGAGGTAGACATTTAGGAATGAGAACTGTAGATTTCTCCTAGCCAGTGTCGAGGGGGCTGTGCTCTGAGGTGAAGAGGCGTAAAGAGACAACACAACTTCAACAAAAATTACCTGTATTAAAGCTTTAGAAATGGAAGCTAATTAACTGTTCTAGTGAACCCACCATCGTTTGTATTTTTACTGGGACTACCAAAGGGTGAAATAGATGGGCATTTATGGTCGAAAACACTTTTCTGAAATTTCAGTATTTTATTTCACTTATTCTTTCACTGGCTATACCATTTTAACAGCTGTAACATTTTAACAGTTGTTACGAGCTAGTGGAAGTCAATGTTAAAAAAATGTGAAAATAATCTATTCTTAACAATTTATTTAACTTCTAAAAAAATATTTGTCGTCAAAAATACACAATCTGTCATATCTAAAGCCAGTCTAAGTGAATGTCAATAAAACATTTGTGCAGTTTTCTAAAAATTTGTATTTTAATTCATTATTAAGCAGTGCCTAGTTTCATGCCTTTTTGAAACATTTAAACTGTGTTAACCTCACGAATTAATTCTTTTGCAGGCATAAATATTTTAGGCTTACATTACGCATGTAACAATAAGTTTCCACGATTTCCTTTGAGCAAATCGGAGGTTGTCGAGCGCAACATCTGGAACGCTTGGCATGGAATGACCTATGTACTTTTTATGTTACAACCACTCCTGCTAAATGCTGATGCATAAAGGCTGGCAGTATCCCTGAAATAAAATAAGCAACTTCATCTTTGTTCCTTGACCCACTCTGTTCCTTCTTATGCATTATTATACCAGTCATTTCCATTTCTACAGCTTGCTACACTGGTCTCAACTTGATTTCAATACTTTTTTGTTAGCATCGATTTACAATACTGAACAAAGGTCTCTGACCCTCCCCCCCCCCCCCCCCCATCATGTTCCGAGCAATGGATGGATGGATGGATGGACAGATGGATACGACTGAACCCTTTAAATCAGGCGGTGGCTCAAGCCACCTAGCCATGACATGAAATTTTACTCTTCTCTTGATTTTAGCCACCAATCAGATAACCTTCGTTTGGTTACTTCTATCCGCTTAAAATCTACTTTCCCTTCACTGTCCTTAAACCACAATGGCTTGGATAAACCAGCCCCGCTGCTTTCCACTGTAGGGTGAAGCCCTTTACAGAAAAGTATCAGTACCAGTAAGGCAATGCTGCACTGCATGAAGGGCCACCTGACGGTGCGCACTGGTGTTGCTGGGGGATTCGCGGCCACAAGAGCATATCGGTGACTTGTGCACTTTGCTTTCTAGGCACTCGTATCCTGCCGCGTGCTTACCAAGACTGGGCGCCGCGCAAGCTTCTCGCCAACGTCCCATCATCTCATCCTATCATCGAGCGCCTAACCTGGCTACTGGTGGCTCCGTTGCGTGACACCGCGGAACGGGACCCGTCCTGTGACGTCATAGACGGAGACAGCGCCGCCTGGAGCAGACTCTTCATCAGGGACGCCTATAAAGCCACCCTCCGGCTTTGCGTTTCTGGGATTCGCGGCCACAAGAGCATATCGGTGACTTGTGCACTTTGCTTTCTAGGTAGGCCTTTTTGCTGACTGACCACTTTTTAGCATATTCCCGTGGCCGCTGATCCCAACTGCTGTGTTTCAATGGGTGTGGATTTGTGCACGTATCGCGCTCGCATCGGCTCATTTTCTTCTCGTCACGTACATGTGTGAGCAAGACTATCGATTTAGACCAGGGGCGGGACTAGTCCGTGAACTTTGCCCGAGACCCACTTTATTCCTGCTTTCTACATGCCTGAGCCTACTTTTGCTTTGTGCGGGAGATGTCGAAGCAAATCCCGGACCAAAGGTGGATGATGTGCTCGCACTGTTAAAAGAATGCCATGCTGAAACGTCAGAAACGCTAAAAAAATCAAACAGGACCTAAACAACATTCAGGACCATGTTGCTGTAATAGAGAAAAGTATGTCCGCTGTACTTGATATGAGCAAAAACTTCGACACCGTGTCTTCTTCTGTAGAAGACGTGAAGACAAATATACGCAAAACAAACGATGAACTTACAGGTGTAGTCGAAGACATGAACAACAGAATGAGACGGAACAACTTGCTTGTTAAAGGGCTTGCTGAAGAAGAACACGAAGGTTATGCAGAAATAGAAAAAAATAGTTAAGGACTTCTTTAGCGAGCATCTTAATATACAGTGCGGTGACATCGAACGTGCCCATCGCCTTGGCCAGCTACGTTCTGGTCAAGCCCGACCAATTATAGTTAAATTTCTGAACTTTAAATCTAAGCTCGAAGCATTTCAAAATGCACATAAATTGAAAGATCTCACGGAACCAAAAGTTTGGCTTGACGAAGACTTCTCCCCGAAGGTTCTACATGCAAGGAAAAAGCTGCGTGATTTCGCCAAAGTGAACATCAGAGAAAACGAGGGTTATTCTGTAAGATTTGATAAGCTTCACATGAAAAACGGTTTTTACCGGTATGACTCAGCAACAGATAGCGTGAAAAAGCTTCTTTCCAGGCACACGTCCCCCAAGAATTGACAGTCTACCGCAAAGAAAGCCAACCGTAACAAAACCACGCCAATCTCCTTGGTCTTGGAAAACTTCCGCAGCATAGATAACAAAGTAGACGCACTTAAAGCTATTGCACATACCTGCTCAGCTGATATTGTCGTGGGTACGGAAACGTGGCTAACCGAAGATGTTGCATGTCACGACATCGCGCTTCCATCATCGTTCGTTTTTTTTAGGAAAGATAGGGCTGATTCTTGGCGAGGAGGAGGGGTGCTCATTGCGATTAACAAAGACTTCCATGCATCTCTTATCCCTATCGACTCCTCCTTAGAAATAGTCTGGGTTTCTGCTAAACTTGATCATGTGTTTTGCATTTTAGGCGCCTGTTATAGGCCGCCAAGTAGCCAACTTGAATTCATTGAACTGTTAAACGACGCTATAGAGCAGATCCTTGTAAAGCACCCGAATTGCCTCCTATTTTTAGCAGGTGACTAATTTTCCCGCGATTGACTGGACGACGCTAACTGTTGGCTCCGATAGTAACCGACAGGAGAACATTAACTTTCTTCATCTACTTCAAAATCAGCAGCTCACCCAAATTGTTCAAGAGCCCACTCGCGGTAAACATATCCTCGACCTCATCCTAACAACCCATCCTGAGCTCTCAGACATCCACGTCTTGGAAGAAATAAGTGACCACAAAGTTGTGCACTGTTTTCTTCTACTTCCACGGGCCGACAAAACAAAAACCAAAAAGCTTATCTACAACTACGCTCGTGCGGATGTTGAAAAAATGAACCTGCTTGCTGGAAACTTTCACAAATAGCTTTCAGGCCAATTTTCATAACCGTACGACTAATGAAAATTGGAAGTTGTTTCGTGACAAACTCAAAGAAGTTGAAGATTCCTGCGTGCCAAAACGAATGATAAGCACACGAACTAATGATCCTTGGTTTACCACAGATGTAAATAGGGCACTAAATAGGAAAAAAAGAGCATTTAGGAAAGCGGTTCGATCAGAGGAAACTAAAGACTGGGAAAACTACAAAAGCATTTCCAAAATAGCTGAAAAACAAATTTATGAAGCAAAAAACAAATAATTTAATTTTACACTTCCTAGTTTCATAAAAACTGACCCTAAGAAATTTTGGAACACTGTTAATCCTAAAAGCGCTAGACGGTTCCTGTTCTTTTGGGTGTAGACGGCAGCACCCTATATATAGAACAGTGTGCAGAAAAATTCAATAGCCACTTTTCACAAGTTTTTACGGACGAACCGCCCATTTACAACCCACTGCTGCTTCCTGAGTCCGATATCCATATTCCCTTTTCACCCATTCACATATCTGCGCTTGGCGTGGCTCGTGCCATTGAATGCCTACCTCATCACACTAGCCCAGGACCCGATGGTATCAACGCGAAACTGTTAAAAATTACCTGCCAGCACACAGCTTTCTTTCTATCTCTCATTTTCCAACAGTCACTCGATACGACATGTGTGCTAGAAGATTGGAGGTCCGCTTATGTCATGCCGGTTTTAAATCTGGAGACAGATCCGTTCCTAACAATTACAGGCCAATTTCTCTAACCTCGATATGTTGCAAGGTACTCGAACATATAATATACACTAACATTACGACTCATCTTAACCAGAACAACTTGGTTCATAACAACCAACACGGCTTCCGCAAACATTAATCGTGTCAGACACAGCTATTTGAGTTAATAGCGGACCTTCATCAAGCAATCGACTCTTCCCTCTACATTGACTCCATCTTTATTGATTTCTCTAAAGCCTTTGATCGCGTGCCTCATAACAGCATAATGATAAAGATACGCAACCTGCACCTGGATCAACGTACTGCGCAGTGGATCAACGCATTTCTAACAAACCGCTTTCAGTCAGTTAAGTTAGGGAGCTTCTTATCAAGACGTACAGGTGTTGCTTCCAGAGTACCCCAGGGTTCGGTGCTGGGCCCACTGCTTTTCTTAATATATATTAATGACATCACGTCGAACATAACATCAACAATACGATTATTTGCAGACGACTGTGTAATTTACCGAGTAATATTGAGCCCTAGCAACATCATTGCTCTCCAGGGTGATCTTGATGAGCTAACTCATTGGTGCGGCAGGTGGCAAATGGTAATTAACGCAGAGAAAACTAAACATCTCAAGTTTACTTCTGCTGTTAACACGAGTCCTAATGCCTACACAGTTAATGATACTATCATTGAAACTGCAGCGTCGGTAAAATACCTTGGTGTTAATTTTAGCTCTAATTTATCCTGGAGCTCTCATATTGAACTGATCACTACTAAAGCCTTAAAAAAACTTGGTCTTCTTAAACGCCGACTACACCAAGCCAACCAGGACACAAAACTGCACGAATACAACATGCTAATCAGGCCTGCAATAGAATACGCGTTAGTGATCTGGAACCCTCAGTATAGCTATCTTATTAACATGTTGGAATCTGTGAAAAACAAGGCTGCTCGATTCATCCTTTCCCGTTGCTCTCCGTATCAAAGTGCAACTGCACTGAAAATATCGCTCCATCTCTCGCCTCTGGTCATGCGCAGAAAATTCAGCCGTTTATCTTTTTTCCATAATCTTTACCACAGCAACATACCATTTGCAAGTTCACATCTTCTCCCGGCCCCACACACATCGGCTTGTGTAGATCATGTGAAGAAGACTAAACCCATTTTCGCTCGGACAGAACGACACAAATACTCGCCTTTGGTACTAGCTATTGAAGAGTGGAATTCGTTTCCTTCTAGCATTGCGGCTATCGCTGGAACATCATAATTTCGAACAGCTCTTTGGTCATACTTAGAAAATTCCAATGTAGAATGATGTGCGCTTTTTTTCGTTTGCTTCGGTGCGTGCGTGTCAGCCTTAACGTCCCATGAAATGTTAGATGCCATGTTTTGTAACTTTTTGTCTTGTTTTGTGGGATTTGCTACATGTGCATTTTTTCAGTACCTGTTCCTAGCCATCCCCCTCCCCTTCTATTAACTTTGCTAAGATTAACTAAGATTTGCGAACAGTCCTTATCACTCCAAGGCTGCGGCATGGTCATCGACAGCAAGTTCAACGCCAGTATTTAAGGGCTGGTGTCCGTGGGACCGCTTCAGTGGGCACGAGAGCGGCGTTGCAGCGACAATGGCTAAAAGGCCGCCTTTGTTTGCCATGCAGGTGCTGCTTCCACTTGTGGCGCACAGCATCTACATCTGCCATCCTGCCCGTGACAGTGCTTCTCTGCACCAAGTGACGCAGTTTGCTCCTATCAGGTGCCTCCGTTCGTTCATCAGGCGGCGCCCTCAAGATTTGCGAACAGTCTTATCACTCCAAGGCGCGGCATGGTCATCGACAGCAAGTTCAACGCCAGTATTTAAGCGCTGGTGTCCGTGGGACCGCTCAGTGGGCACGAGAAGCGTTGCAGCGACAATGGCTAAAAGGCCGCCTTTGTTTACCATGCAGGTGCGTAACTATATTCCTTTGTATGCTAAGAAAAGTGACAATCGATGCTTACTGCTGCTCCCGTGCCCACGAGTGTTTTTGAGCGTGCTGACTGAATGCTTCAATAGCTGCCTTCTTTTGCTATTGTTGGGAGATGTGGAAGTAAATCCAGGTCCTTTTCACACGCGCACTAAAATAATCAGCGGTGATTCGAGCGCGGACACATCGATCGAGGAGAGTAACCCTGCCGCTAATGTCGTATTAACACAATCGGAGCAAAACATGGAAATACTTCGTATCTTGAAGGAATTGCAGGCGCAGTCAATCGTGCTTTCAGCCAGTAACGAAGATATAAAGAAAACCATGGAAGAACTACGGAGCGGACAGCAAAGTATTAATTCAATCCTCGCCAGTATGAATTCCAGGCTTACTACAGTTGAACACTCACTTGAAGCAATTGACGAAGTAAAACAGGATTTCGAATGCACTGCTCTTGATATTCGCAAACAAAATCAACTGCTGCAGGCACGAATTCATGAATTAGAAGACCAGAGTCGTAGAAATAATCTACTTTATCATGGTATCGTCGATGAGAATGACCATGAAACATGGAATGAAACGAAAAAAAAACTTTTAAACGTCCTCTCAAAATATGTTGACCCCGAACTCTCGCCAAATGACATAGATAGGGCCCATCGATTAGGGCGGTACTCTGATTCTGGATGCCGTCCGGTGATTGTGAAGTTCAACAACTTCAAAACCAGAGAAAAAATTCTGAAGTGTAAAAAAGACTTAAAAGAAGAAGACGTTCAAGTGACAGAAGATTACTCGTATGCTACACGCCAAGCACGCAAAAAACTGGTTGGCTTCGCCAAATCACTGCCCGGCTCCCCATCTTTTAAGCTAAAATACAATAAGTTGGTCGTGAATGACAGATCCTACATGTATGACCCTGTAAACGATAAAACATTTCAGATTACCGCAGAACGCGCCAAGCCGATAGCCCAGCACGCGCCTTCGTCTCTCTCCGCTGCATCTAGCACTTGTAAATCTGCCTAACGGTTACCGAGGGGCAGTGATCGTTGTCTAAGCGCAGCCCAAACATCAGTTTTATTTACTAATATCCGAAGTGTCATCAAAAGACGTACAGAACTCTCCTCTGCCATAAGTGCGTGCTCCGCTGACATCGTCGTCCTAACTGAAACTTGGCTGCATGAATACATACGTGATTCTGAAATATTCGATTCACTAAATCATTTCCACTTCTATCGTTGTGACAGGAAAGATCGGCAAGGTGGTGGCGTACTAATAGCAGTCAGTAAAAGAATAGAGTCATGTTCTCTTCACATAACATCAAGCATCGAAATTATATGGGTATCTCTTCAACTAGGATACCAGAGAATAATCCTAGGCGCATGCTATCGACCGCCTAATGCATCTCCTACGTTTGTTGCAGAGCTTGATGATACCATTAATGTTATAGTAACGCGTTACCCTTCGTCATCGATCTTTCTATTGGGTGATTTTAACTTTCCGGGCATCGATTGGTCCTCGGTGCAACCATCCTCCTCTTCGACACTATGCAAGGAATTCACTAATTTATGCTCACTGTTTAATCTTACCCAAATTGTTACTCAGCCTACAAGAATTACTGAATTTACAGCAAGTACATTAGACCTCGTACTAACAACATGCCCAGAACTGTGCTCAGAAATAACCTACATGCCCCAGTTAAGCGACCATTCTTTGCTCAATTTTTCTGTCAACATTCCCATACAAAAGTCGGCTAGTCACACTAAAATAATACGCATGTATCATCGCGCTGGTTTCAACAAAGTTAATAATGAACTAGGTTCTTTCCTGGCCACTTTTTTCGACGAATTCTACTCGCGATCGGTGAACGCAAACTGGCTCTTATTCAAGAACAAAATCTTAGATCTCACCAGCCGTTTCATACCTACTCGCGTAATATCTTATCAGCAGCATGCGCCATGGTATAACGGGTATCATAAGCGCTTGTCTAACCGTAAGAAACGCTTCTTCCGTTCAGCTAAAGAGTCACGCACTGAACAGTATTGGTCCCGTTATCGCTCTGCAGCTTACACTTACAATTCTGCGGTCAAGAACGCTAAAGCCAATTACTAGAATAGCACTCTACCGGGCATGTTGCTCAATAACCCAAGAAAAATTTGGAGCGTCATTAACCCCTCTGAAACGCCTAGAATAATACTAACGAATTCAAGTGACGAACCTATATCTGACACTCCCTGTGCAAATGTACTGAATGATGTATTTTCGAGCTTTTTTTCAAGTGGTGAAACTACGGATTTCCCTCAACTGTCTCATAATAACTTCCTCCCAATGTACCCTGTCGTCATCCATCCTGACGGTATAGTTAAAATAATTGATAATCTTAAGATATCCTCCAGTGCTGGTGTTGATTGCATTACTACAAAGTTCCTGAAGCGTACTAAAATGTATTCATCGCTTGCCTTAACTAAAATATTTCAGCAATCTTTGGAAAACGGTGAACTACCGGCCGATTGGAAGATAGGTAAGGTGGTTCCTGTAATAAATCTGGTAATAAACATTCGCCTTTTAACTACCAGCCCATATCTATTACCAGCATCCCATGCAAAATTTTGGAGCACATACTCTTTTCACATATTGTCACTTTCCTTGAATCAAACTCGTTTTTCCATCCTTCTCAGCACGGTTTTAGGAAATCCTATTCATCCGAAACACAGTTACTCTTATTCACGCACAAACTCCACGCAATTTTAGATTGCCGACTGCATCTTCCTAGATTTCGCGAAGGCATTTGATAAGGTTTCCCCTAATCTTTTGTTACTAAAACTGCGCATGGTGGGATTAGACACTAACATTCTAAAATGGCTCGAAGTTTTTCTTACCCATCGTCAGCAATTTGTTGCCGTTAACAATGTTAATTCCGCCGTTCACCCTGTCCTTTCCGGTGTGCCCCAAGGCACCGTCTTGGGGCCCCTGCCTTTTCTTATATTTATCAACGACTTACCCAGTAACCTTTCTTCTTCTGTACATCTTTTTGCCGATGACTGCGTCCGTTTTCGGGAAATAACAAATGATAGTGACAAGCACATGATTCAGTCTGACCTTAATGCTATCTCAACATGGTGTAAAACTTGGAATATGACTTTAAATGCTGAAAAGTGCAAACTAATGCGCATTTCTCGCGTTAATAGTGAATCGCCCGTATATACTCTTAATGATGTGTTACAAGATATAAGTACCTCGGAATTCATATTACGTCTGACCTTAGCTGGCATGCGCACAATGAGCACATCACTAACAAAGCTAATCGCATGCTCGGATATCTGAAACGTAACTTCCACGCAGCCCCAACTAACATCAAACTTCTACTCTGTACGACACTCGTACGTTCACAACTAGAATATGCTTCATCAATCTGGGACCCTGGTGTTAAGAATTTGAGCGACCTACTGGAGATGGTACAACACAAATCAGCGCGGTTTATTCTCTCTGACTTTCGGCGTACATCCAGCGTAACCGCTATGAAAACTACCCTAGGCCTATCTTCACTTGCATCACGACGCAAAATTGCACGCCTGTGCCTTTCTCACAAAACATTTCATCATGAGTCTATTCGCTACGCGTTACTTCTTCCCCCTTCATATATTTCACGCCGCACAGATCACATACATAAGGTAGGCATTTCTATATGCAAAACTAAAACATTCTCGGATTCTTTTATTCCTCGCACGTCATATGACTGGAACCACCTTCCTTCCTCAGTTGCCACAATTCCTGACCCTGTATTGTTTAGGTCTGCTGTTACCGCTTCTATTGAATGATATATTGTGTTGATCACTTGTTCTAACTTATCTATGTTGTGATAATTTATTGTTCTCTGCTGTTGTTTGTATTTTCAGTGTTATTATGTATTACCCACTCCCCTCTGTAATGCTTTGCCCTGAGGGTAAAATAAATAAATAAAAACATCAATTCGAATACGTTATTATTCTCTGACTAGGTAAGCTGCGAAAAGTCTGCAGCAAAAGGAAAGTAGAGTTATTCACTTTCTTATTGTCTGGACTAACCCAAGATTATCCGACTGGAGCATGTGATCTCTGATATTACATTTAAATAAAAAAATTAGTCTGAACTATTCAACTTTGACTATCAGGCTTCCTATATTTAGCACCAAAATCACTCTGGTATTTGCTATGAAATTTCACAATAAAACAGTAAACATGAACAAATCAACCAATCAAACGACAACAGAGAGAGAAGAGGCGAGGTACACAGTATGACTGGAACTAACAACTGTGTTTTATTGAAACAACTCCATCACCCAAGAAAAGCAGCCGAGCATACATACCATGACAACCATTAAGTCACACACCACCAACGATAGTCGGCAGATAATCAAGGTGCTAGCGCCGGTGTGAAAGGAAATTTAGGAACTTGCTCTTGCCTCTATATAGAAGACTAACATTGGAAACAGCGGGTAGCAGCCGCAATCCTAGAAGCGGCGAGGCATGTTTGCTCAGTCAGTGGGGTTCAGAGTTGTGGTTCTCTCGCAGCCTATCATTGATATGACAGCCTGTTTGGCCAATATAAACTTTTTCACAAGTCAGGGGGAATCTTGTATGCCACATAAGTCGAATATGTAATGCAACAGTTTTCATGCTGTGTCGTAACAAAGTAGGTATGATAATGCCACACGCAGCACATTAACAAAGGCTTGAAAATTTGCACGGAGCAGAAAAGACGGCAAATGTTGTCACGTAGGAAACCCTGTGCACATTTGGCATCACCTCAAATTTTTTTCCGTTCAGTTCCTATTCGGCCCCTGATTTTCACATCTTGGCTCTTAATGCTTTGCAGCAACGTTTTTGCAACTACGTTCAAAAGTGCTTCTGGAGAACCAGCGGCTTCCAAATGCTCAAACTGGTTATCAGAACTTGACTTGATGTTCTGGTGACAACTCCTTTTGAAATGCATTAATTATGAAAGCAATTCATAGCAGTCCCTCTTTTGATAACTTTACAGTGAGCAGACGAGCACTGTAATGACTCCCTCTTAGTTCTAGGTAAAAAGCCCCAACATACATGGCCATCGTCATGAAAAGTTAGTTGAAGTTCTGAAAATCTAATCGAGTAGTTACTCGGCATTTCATGGGTAAAGCAAAGAGGAGTCGAGCAAGCTTTAAAAATTCTTAAGACCTGGTCTATAACCACATGCAGGAAGTTATTTCGCGAAAGATTTAGAATACTGAAAAAACAACATATCTAAAAACTTTGCACACATGTTTACCAAGGAGAGATCCCTGAAGCATGTTGTCAAACTTTGCTAAAAAAATATGGCACAAGACTGGTGCTACGTTAGTCCCAGTACAGATTCCTTTTTCTATATGATTCCGATTCCTTCCGATTATAATTCTTTTCTGTATTTCGTTTTTTCTGCACGTCTTATGCCAAATATTTTTAGTGAAGTTTGACAACACACATCCAGGATCTCTCCTTGACAAACGTATGTGCAAAGTTTTCAGATATGTGAATTATTTTGTTACTATTTTGAAATCTTTCACTGAATGACTTGCTGCATGTGGTTGTAGACCAGGTCTTAAGAACTTACAAAGCTCGCTCGGCTCCTCTTGGGTTTACCATGAATTGCACAGTAACCACTTGATTAGATTTCTAGAACTCCAACAAACTCACGATGATAGCTATGTTGATGCTTTTTACCTAGAAGTAAGAAGGTGCTGTTACCATTATCCTCTGCTCACTATGAACTCATCAAGAGAGGAATCGCTACAAGTTACTTTTGTAACACACTACAAAAGAGTTGTCAACATAGCATAAAGCCAAGTTTTCCCACTCATTCGAGCGTTTGGAAGCTGCCAGTTTCCCAAAAGTACTTGTGAACACAGTGACAGAAATGTTGCTGCAAAAGATTAGGAGCCAAGATAAAAAAATGACTGACCCAACAAGAACCAAATGGGAAAAATTTGAGGTGATGCCAATGTGCACAGGGTTTCCCACATCACAAAAGTTGCCGTCTTTTAATTCTGCTCCATGCAAACTTTCAAGCCTTTGCTAATGTGTTGCGCGTGGCAGTATCATACCTCCTTTGTTACGATGCAAAATGAAAACTGTTGCATTACATGCGCAACACATGTGGCATACAAGATTCCATTGACTTTGAAAAAATTTACACCGGCAAAACAGACCAGTGTATCAGTGATAGGCTGCGAAAGCACCACATCTCTCTCGAACCCCGCTGACTGAGGAAACCTGCCTCGCAACTGCCAGGATTATTGCGGCTGCTACCCGCTGTTTCCAATGTTAGTCTTCTATATAGAGGCAAGTGCAAGGCGGAGCACGAAATTTTTGAAGCTTATCAAATCAGCATGCAAGGGGATAATTGCATCAGCATGACGTCTATCTCTTTGATGCAGAAGCAACTAAGTTTCCTTTCGCACCAGCTAGCGCCTTGATTTTCTGCCAACCGTCATTGGTGGCGTGTGACGTGGTTGTTGTGCTGCGCATGTTTAGCGTGGTTGTCTTGGGAGATGGACATGTTTCAGTAAAGCACAGCTGTTAGTTTCAGTTGCAGTGCATGCCTCTTCTCTTGTCTGTCCATCGTCATTTGAATGGTTATTTGTTCAAGACCACAATGAAGCGGACAGTTGAGCTAGCTGGTGCATCATTGCAGGTCATGCAGTGCAATACAGATGCAACACGGATAAAGCGCTCGTCAGTGTGGTCTTCTCTTCGTCTTTTGGCCGCATTGCGCTACACCACTTGCATTGTTCAAGACCATGTACCATCTGACACAGAGAGAAACTCTTCAGTAAGCATGAATCAGCCATGTAGCGCAAAAAATTTCTTTTCTCCACAACAGCAGGTTCTAACCCCTATTTCATCTTTGAGATCCAATTTGCAAAAATGAAGAACAAACAAAAGGTAGAAAGAAAAAAGTGGCACTGAAGGGGCATGAAACCTGCTTGTTTCGAAAAGGAAAGGACTGAAGAAAATTAAGAGATAAATATGAGGACAGGTAGCACAGAAGTGAGGAAAGAAAGAAATATAGAGCAAAGTACATAATCATACAGAATGGCAAACGAAATTTTAACAAAAAGATTTTTTTTGAAAGCTGAAAACAACAATCTTGCAACACAGTGTGCCAAGCATGAAAAAGGAAAAGCATTTTGATAGTATTATTCAGTATTCTCGATAGCTGCAGCAGTGCTGTTTTCTGTAGACAAGCTTTCTTTTGAAGTCATCTATTTATGTATTCTTGGTCCCACGCACTGCGACTGCTTTTTTCAATAGTACGTGTGCCCTCCACCCTCGAGATGGAAAAGGAAAGATTTCGATTATGAGACAGGGTTTGATGTAATGGCATTTTAATGCCTGACTTTTGAAGTTTGCAGTGCTCACAGCAGCACTGCAGTATTTTTCCTCTGTCATTTAGCGACTATTTACAATACACGCTAGATACCAATGCAGTGCTGTGAACCCCTAAATATTCCTTTTCTTTACATGAGGCACCAGGGCTATGGGCTCGATCGATTCTTGAAGGTATAATAAAGTGCTTGATAAAGTGCTTCAGGTGGAATTGTTTCAGCAGGTACTGCCATGTTTCACTAATGCCAATACCCGCTATGGCTGTTACCAAAAAATAAGTGCCCTCCCAACACAAAATTAATTGCAGAGACATTACCTTCCTCTAGGAGTAATTAGTATACCAACAAATGATGCATCTGAAAAGGCATGACACAATCCACAAAGCAAGGACCAAGCGAATCTGAAAGCACACTCTTTTCAGTCTTATGACACTAAACCAGAGTGGTAAAAAAAGCAATAGAAGTGGAAAGTTTGCTAGACACCTTGAAGCTGACAAAGCATCGCAACAGCTTGAGCACCGCCTTTATAGTTGCAGCAGAAGGCGATTTGAGAAGAAATGTTTGCGGAAAAGCTTTTCATCAGTAGCACTTCTAAATGGGGACCTGATCCATACCCAATCAGACCTGAATTGTTCTTCTTTTCAAAGAGGAACAATTGCGGCCTACCTGACATGAGCATTATTGCTCAAATTATGCTTCACGAGCCAGGCCAAAGGCTATTTGGACACAGATTATAGCTTTTTCGGAAAGCATTGCAGCCTTCACTCAGAAAATTGCAAGGCAATAGTGTCCTTGCTGCACAGCAAGTTGCTCAGGAAGCACAAAGGCTTACTATGCGCTTACAGAGCTCAATGCCTATCAAGTGCAGGTGCACATCTCTCCCTGTGTCTCAAGATGCTCAAAGAAGTCATGAAATGAAAAGATGCAAGCAAACAAGGACAAAAACACAGAGTAGACAGGACGAGCGAGCGTTCATATTCGCTCTCAGCGCAACACGAACGGGATACAAGACGAAGGACTAGCACTAACAGGCGCTGTTTGTGCTAGTCCTTCCTCTTGTGTCCCGTTCGTGTTGCGCTGAGAGCGAAAATGAACACTTACCAACTCGCCAAAATTTCCGCCTTGCAGGACGAGTGAGAACTACCAATAATGGTTTATAACTACACAAGATAGATACAGCAGGAAAACACTGGACTGTAGGAAGCTTGGAAAGGTGCAAAGCGATTAAAATACGTGCATTGAATTAGTAAAACAGTTACACTTCTTCACCACTTGCTGACAGCGACGGCCTGCTCACACAACTGCGGCCCCTTCACTTGATGAATTCTGGTTCTAGTACTAGGGTATTTCTCTTTCCAGTGTATCTTTTGACCAACCAATACATCTAGTTTTGTCAAAAGCAGGAGAGCATTTACAACTTTGGCAGCATTGTGTTGCCTAGCGGCTACAATAACCATTCTTCAACTTTGTTTTTGCTGTCTCGCCTAAGCACTATAGCACTGACTGACCTTTATGTGTTCCAAGACCACAGCTGAGCGGAATGACAAACATCAAGAGTGCACTCAGCAAACAGCTTCATGTTTCTTGCCGCAAGCTCTGACATGCTTTTCTTTTTAGCTTATAAATCTGGTACTACATCTAAGGCGCAGATAGAACTCCACTAACCGCATACCAGTTAGCCACTTCCTATTGTAGAAGGTGCTGAATATAAAGAATCATAATGACAGGTCGGTTTTCTTTGTTCATTTCTGCCTGATTATCCATGAGAGCAGGTTTAAGTTTCTTCAGAAGTTTCACAGACAGCTGTGCCCATATGATGAAGGCACCCTGCTTTGTGAACTTCTTTCATCTGAACAACAAAGCTGTGAGCCAGCTCATGCTCACATGTTTTTCCAGAGCCACAGTTAAGCAAGTTGCAATTATTTTACCTTTGACAAGCCTGGAGTGAGCACTACTAAAAGGTAGAAGGTTTTTGGATAAGTGGGGACTAGTGCTCACAACGATTATTGCTTGTCCAAAGAATTGCTACCTTCCAATAGTGTTCATTCCAAATTCACCAAGCAGGGTACCCTCATAACATGGCCACGAGTGTCTGTGAAACTCTTCTGGTAACAGCCTGCATCAGTCGGTAATCAGGCAAAAATGAATTAAAAGAAAGCAACCAGTCATGGTAATTTTGATATCCATCGCCTGTCTACAATATCAAGATGCTGGCTACAAGGTTAATGTGCACCTTGCGAGTTGTCAGAGATGTACAACAGCATAAAATGAAGGTGAAGAATGGTTATGGTAGCCACAAAGCAATACATTGCAAAAGTTGTGAATTCTCTCCTGCTTTTGAAAAAACTAGATTCACTGGTCAGTCAAAAGATGGACTCTAAAGAGAAATAGAGAATACATATATGGGCAAGTTGGTATGGTGTCATTTTGACTTTACTACAATGAAAGACAAGGACATGAAATAGACAAGACAAGCACTTGCCCTGTCTACTTCATGTCAGTAAGAATAGTGCAAATGTTACCTTACAATTAGCTGAATTTGAACATTAACCGAAATAAACATAATATACAAGAAAAACGGACATGATAATCACTTGTTGACTCTACTTCATGTCCTTGTCGTTCGGGCTGGTAAATTCATAAAAAAGAGAAATAGTACTTGAAGCAGATTACACCAAGTGAAGGGGCCTCACTTGTGTGAACAAGTAGTCACTGCCACTAAGTGATGAAGAAATGTAATTTTTTTTAAAGGTTCAGTGCATTCATTTTAATCACTATACTTTTCAATACTTCCTACTGTATCTTATAGTTCATTGAGTCAGCTCTGGTTTCTATTTGCTGTGTGTCTCTTGCGTAGTTATAAGCATTTTTTTAAAGGTGCACTAAAGAGGAATCTAAAATCGTCTTTTTACCACGGAAACTCAATCTACACTCACTGAGCATTCTTAGAAACTTCGACTTACTGTCCTGCATGGCCGGTTTCCTCATTAAATCAAATTAAAAGTCCCAGCTCCCGCTGTTTTCTTTTTTACTTAAAAAAGTGCAAGCCAGGACGTTTAATTCGATTTAATAGGTTAAATCGGCAGCACAGGGCAATATTTCAGTTCTAAGAATGCTTGGAGCGTGTAGATATAGTTCCTACGGTAAAAAGATAAGCTCAGAATCCTCTTTAATAAACACGATGGTTGGTGTGCATCCTGCCCGCTGTGTTTTCCTCCTTGTTTACTTTCACCATTGAATTTCATTTGCTATGTCTTACCACTCACTAGCTGAAACCAGTCTTGCTGCAGAAAGTGTGTGCCATTCTAGTTTTTATCTAGCTTTTTTCTTCAATCCTACAGCGCAGCCTACAATATCCCAATGGCCTGTACATATTACATGCTACTACTCCGCTCATTTTGCTTCACTCTTGAAATGACTGTGTATTTGTAAGAAATGCACCAGTAAGTCAGTGCTTGTATTGGCTGTCTCTCCATAGGCTTGTCTCCCATTTCCACTGTCTTTGCATAAATAAGAAACAAAACTTTTGCACAGTTCACCATTACATGAAGAAGGGCTGCAATAAACCAAATAAGTACCGTTGCTAAAAAGTTTCACCAAGCCACAACAGATCGAGCACACCATTTCCTTAATAACCTTAAGAATGGATGGTTTTCTCATCATAATTAATTTATCTAGCAAATGTTATGTTATCATTTGCTGAATTTCAACATTATAGCCGAATAAATTAACATAAAATATAAAAGGGACTCACTGAAGATGTGGTTCATTGGTCAGTTATAGCTTAACACATACGCACAGATCTTATTACAAAAACACCAGCATAGTCAACATACTCTTGCGTGAACAGAATCACTGTTGTATATCGCAACCTATATATAAGATTCACCTTCTAACCAAAAAAAGTGCTGCCCAGGTCAGTGTGAACCATGTTGAACATGTGGACTGGGCAGTGGTGCCCTCCAGAATGTGTCATCTTTGGTCATGTGACAAAAGTGGCCATAGGGGTGGTTGAGACTAGTTTGAGGTGCCTGCTGTAAGTAGAGGGCAGCACCCTTAATTGCGACCAGAGGGTGTGCTATACCCAGCAAAGACGGTAGGGCTTTTCGTTTATGAATGACAGTTGCACTAGGACCGACAGAGGCTTCAACAAAAAACAGCAGTTCACTGCCGTGAATGATTAAGAGGTATGGTTGGAGGCCTTTGGAAATAACGAGGCATTGCTGGAGGCTGCCAGTACTACTACACCAACTCCAACAGTTTATATCAAACAGGGAAGAGAGGTCAGGACCCATGCTTTCCTGTAGCTGGGGTCTACCACTTTGCTTTGCTCTCTTCTGTCTTTTTTATACTCATTAACATCCACCCAAGCGCAGTCATGCAGCTACAAAAGAAAGCTATACAGCTTTCTCAGAAAGTTCGTAGTTAAAGAAAAATTAGTCCTGGTCCAGGGTTCGAACCTGGGACCACCACTTCACCGGAGCAGTTGCTCTACCAATTGAGCTAACCGGGACGGCAAGCTTATGGTAGGGCGAGAGCAAATTGATCAATAACTTAAAGTGGGAGCAGTTATCTTGGTGCATCTTTGTATTTTCCAGCACAAGCCAGCCTCACAAACTTATGCTCAATGAGTTTCTTGAAGAAGAGAAAGTACAAACTGCGCGAACAAGACGGGACGTAAGGCACACAAAATGAACAAAGTGCAGACTTTCAACTGATTTTATTTGTGAAAACGCATGGTTTATAAAGCCGGGGAACATAACAAGAAAAACACTATCACTATAGGGCTCGACGACAGAAACATCAACAGAAATTTTACAGGACAATCAGATCCGGTGTGAAACACCAACATGCCCTTCTAAAAACTATCTCTTGTGCCGATAGCGACAACGAGGGCGAGCTAGCGCAGTCGTCACCCCTTTTGGCAATCAGGAAAGCTTCGATGACCTCCCTTTCAGTTTTGCTGCGTGCATAAGACAGGAAAGAGGTTCTGCACAGGTAAGGAGCGCAGTTGCGGCTGTCACAGTTGTTGCGATGCAATGGCAGATTGCTGCCTGTGCCGGTGTGCATCGACCTTCTATGCTCTAGGGTTCGCTCACTGAAGCACCAGCGTTTGGCCGATGTAAACCCGCCCGCAAGATAGAGGTATCTGATAGATAACCTCGGAGCCACATCTGGTGAACTTAGCCTGGTGATTTTTCTTGCAAGAACTGCATTCTGATCTTGTTTCTTTTTTTTCCGAGAGCAGGGGACATACTTTTTTCAGCTTACAAGGCGCTGAAAACACAACACGTATTCCGTATTTACCTGCCACCTTCTTGATGCTGTGGGAAAGGCAGTGAAAATAAGGCATAACAAAGGAAGGGGACCGGTCTACACATTGATCTTTCCTTACTGCATTCTACAGCCTCTGAAGAAGGCCTTCACAGGAGCTGCGAATTACTTGCTAAGGGTAGCCCGCGGATTCGAGTCGCTTAACTTGATTATGGAAACTCGATGAAAGAGAGTGAACACATGACTTTTGAAGGGCAGACAAACAACAGGACATGATGATGGTAAGCTTCACTAACTTAGAATGAGCACTTTTATATGATAGGAGACTTTTCATAGACCTAGGACCTAGATGTGTTCACTAGATGTCGCAAATAGCCTCCCAGCCTCAAAATGTTTGAGGCTCTGGAAGCTATTTGGAGATCGTCGACGCAGAGTGAATACAGGATGGACTCTGAGATTATTTTAGCTATGGAATTCATTGTTATAATAAAGAGGGTTGTGCTTAATATACACCCCTGAGGTACTCCATTTTCCTGAATGAATGTTCTTGACAGCGTTGAACCTAGGCGTACGTGAAAAGAACGGTTTGAAAGGAAGTCATTGAGGAAGTTTAACATCCTACCGCGGATACCTAGTTCGCCTAGGTCGCGGAGGATCCCAAACCTCCAAGTTGCGTCATATGCTTTCTCCATGTCCAAGAAGACGGCAAGACAGTCCTGTTAGTGTATAAATGCTTCTTAATTGTGTTTTAGAGACGAATAAGATGGTCTACAGAAGGGTTGAAGTGGGGGCGAGTTGGTTCATAGTAACTTGAAAAAAAAACAGTCACAAAAAACAAGGGACAAGAGAAGGAGTGTTCACGCCACAACGACTGGACTGTCAACTAAGATTTCTTAGACAAAACCTTGTCCCAGCAAGGCCAGCAGAGCATGTGCAACAACCGCATCACAACTCATAGCGCATAGGGCACACAAGATACACATCTACCGTGACTGGCTTAAAAAAGCGAATTCCTTCTCGAGTAAGTGCACGGAGGTTGTGCTAATGCAATCCTGGCCTGACAAACTGATATGGTATGCTTCCAAGATTTCTAGCTCTTGCTTGCAATTGCCTCTACCAAGAATCATTACATTGCTGAACAGTGGATAACACACACATTCTTTGCAATCGTGAGGCAAGTTGGCATCGTCATCAGACCCCAGGGAGGAGTGCTGCTCACGCAGCCGGTCATTAATACATCGACCTGTTTGGCCTACGTATACTCTTTCGCATGTGAGGGGGAACTTGTACATGACCTGAGCGACACACACCGTGAAACGGTTCTCGTGCTGCGTTGTGCAAACGTGGTTCCTTTCCCTGCCTCGAAAAATGCGCGAGCACAGACCCGAAAGCTTGAAAGGAGCAGACACGCACGCTGTTTGAAAGGAAACGCTGATAAAAGTATTGGAGGCAGTCATAACAAATCAGAACATTTCGCACAGCTGGAAACAGAGTAAAATGATTTTGATTTATAAAGGAAAAGGCAATAAGACGAACATAAAATCCTTCCGGCCGATTACGATAACATCAGTTACATACAGGCTGGCGATGCAGGCGGTGAAAATAAAAATGCAGTCATGGGTAGAAAGTAATAGAATACTCGGAGAACTTCAGAACGGGTTTAGAAGTGGTAGGCGCTTAGATGATTGCCTGTTCGTGCTTACCCAGTGCATAGAAATAGCTAAGGCGGAAAACAGACCTCTGTATTTAGCCTTCCTGGACATAAGCGGTGCATACGACAACGTGAACAGGGAACTCCTGTGGAACATAATAAAAGGTGAAGGTGTCGGTCATGAGGTAATTAATTTTCTACAGGAAATATATCGAGAAAGTGAAGTTGAAATAACATGGTAAGGAATTAAGAGTACAACAACTGTCCAAGTACACAAAGGACTAACGCAAGGTTGTCCTCTATCACCGCTGCTGTTCATGCTTTATAAGATAAGTATGGAAAGAAGGCTGCAAGGAAGCAATCTAGGTTGTGATCTGTATACACATTAGGCGGAAAGGTTGTTGAGCAACGACTACCGGGTTTAATGTATGCGGACGATATTGTACTGTTAGCAGATAGCCAGGAAGATTTGCAAACTTTGGTGAATTGCTGGGGAGACGAAGGAGACAGTCTAGGTTTCAGTTTTAGCGCAACTAAGTCAGGTGTGACGGTTTTCAACGGCACAACTGATCAGGAGCTTACAATACAAGGCCATGAAATACCCCCAGTGGCCGAATACAGATATCTCGGGGTATGGGTAAACAAAGGGCATATATACACAAAAAAGCACGAACAGTCTCTCATAGCAAAAGGGCGAAGAGATGCCGGGATAATGAAACATACGGCATTGTGGGGGTACAACAGGTATGAAGTCCTCAGAGGTATTTGAAAAGGAATAATGGTGCCGGGGCTTACTTTAGGGAATGCGGTTCTATGCTAAAGGGCTGAAGTTCAGTCGCGATTAGAAGTAAATCAGAGAACTGTTGCAAGATTAGCACTAGGTGCCCACGGGAAAACCACAAACGAGGCAGTACAGGGGAATGTGGGCTGGGCAACGTTGGAAGCACGGGAAGCTCAGAGTAAAGTACTATACGAAGGACGCCTGAGAAAATTGGGTGATAACAGATGGCCAGCTAAGGTATTTAAATACCTGTACAGAAAGGGCGTTGACACACAGTGGCGGAAACGAACTAGAAAGCTGGCCAGTAAGTTTGCCAGAGACGAGGAAGGAGAAAGAGCATTGAACGACAGGTTAAAAACGTCGAAGGTAAAAATTGGATAGATTCAATGGAAAAGAAGCATAGTGTAGAACTATATCGATGCTGGAAAAGGCAGATCAGGAAGGAAGCATTTTATGATAACTCAAGAGGCAATGCCCTCCTCTTCTAGGTCAGGCTGTCTTAGAACGCGCTGCTACAAAACGAAATTTAACGAAGATGACACATGTGCTGTGTGTGGTAAACCTGTAGAAACAATAGAACACCTCATCTTAAAATGTGATGGTAGCCATCCCGATGTCGATGCAGGCACAGTCACTCTTCCTGAGGCCTTAGGGTTTAGAGATAACAATAGTCATGTAAATAAATATGCGGTGGAAATTAGCAAAAAGCGATTGGAGGATTGGTGGCACAAAAGCAGAGAGGTGGCATAAGTTTTAAAGTGCAGGAAGACGTATTTTAAAGAAAATGGCAAATTTTATAAACAACCTACAGGAGAGTTAAACAAAAATAAAGGAAAAAAACTGAGCATAGTGGCAACAACCACTGCCCCGTTACAAAGGGGACGCTCCTACCTTCCATGCATCCATCCGGCCCGACCGGTGCGGTGTCGCCGCCAGTAGCGAGCTGCGCTTTTCCTCGTGCGCGTGTGGTGCGTGTTTTCTTGTGCTTCTGTGAAAATTGTCGCTTGGCTATGTCATCAGAGTGAGCAGTGAACATGCCGCGTTGCTTCATGCCCAGCTGCAAGAGCGGCTACAACTCGAATACACTTCCGCCCGAGAACAGGCATTCTTTCCGGCCACCCAGTGGTTCTGAACGCCTTCAAGAATGGCAGCGAGTGATTCCTCGGCTCGACAGACAGCTTTCGAGATCCTGTGTCGTGTGCGATGTGCACTTCCACGACGAGGACGTATTGAAACATTTTGTGCACCATATTAATGGTGACACTGTCGTCATTCCGAGCGACAAGAGGGCAGTGAAAGATGACGCTGTACCACGCTTGTTTCCCAATTGCTCGAAATACCTATCAAAAACCACGCAAAAACGCAAGGCACCGGCTGTGCGTACTGCCCCCAAGATGAACGACGTCAAATAGGTGACGGCAACGACAGGACAGCGCCGATGGACCTTCACGACGAGGATCCTGATCCGGCACGTGCGGAGACCACGTCGCCGCTGTACAGTGAACTGGCCATTGCAAAAACAAGCCAAAGGATTGACGGTTGGTGCACGGAAACTCTTGATGCTTTTGTTATTCTGTACCAGCTGAAACTGGAAGACGCTTTTCCCGTATTAGGAAAGGCCGTTGTAGTGACCAGCTGCCTTGAATTTTCGGTCAGTGCATGTGGGCGATCTCTGCCATCGACTGTGCTTACTGAAAATGAAGTCAGGGACATAAACTCACTCGAAGACGTTAAGTGTTATCTTAGCTACTTGGAAAAGTTAATATTGCGTGAGGGCTGCCCTGCCAAGCTGTATCCCCTTATGGTGTCATCGTCGGTGGCTACTAAGGATGGTGATACCTGGCGACGAAAAACATGCGCAACTTTAAGCTTGGGTGCAATTTGCCCTGAATATAAAACACTTGGGAAGCTTTTTCTGCTGCGCGCGAAGAAAACACAGAAAACAGGCACAAAACCAACACTTAAGAGCATCAAAATGAAATCTCTGAGGAGGAAAGCTATTCGTGCCACTTTGAAGCGAGAAAAGGTCAAGGAGGAAGTTCTTGCCATGAAAGAGCAATTGCATTCAATCAGTGAGGCAAAAATTGATGAAGTTCTTAATGTGCTCCCACAAAAGCAGCAGCTGGCTTTCAAGCCTGCTTTAATGGCTGCAAAAAGGTCAATGCTTGGGAGGCGCTATGATCAGGAGTGGCTGATGACACGCCTTCTGCTACAAATCTCCAGTTCAAAGACTTGCAGCTTAATTTCGGACATGCAATTGTTGCCTCTTCCCACAAAAGCTCGACTTCGCCAAATAATCAGTGGGATCCCATGCAATTAGGGGTAGAATGAAGCAGCGATGAAATGCATTAAGGATCATTTTCATGACGAAACCCACCTAAAGAGATATGGCATGCTGCTTGTCGATGAGATTAAGCTGATGCAGGCCATTTCATTTAACAAAGCTTGATATAAAATAGACGGCTTTGTTGACTACGGGGATGTTTCTGCCACAAATGCAAACCAGCTCGCTGATCACGGGCTAGTCCTCATGTTCGTGCCGCTTTTTGAAAACTGGGTGCAGCCAATAGCAACATTTGCTACAAAAGGTGCAGCACCTGGAAACGTGCTTTCAGAGCTTGTTTTCAGCGCAGTTCTTGAGCTTCATTAAAACAGTGCTTCTGTTTTGGCCGTCATCAGTGATGGAGCTGCCTATAACTGCTCCATGTGGAGTCATCTTGGTATCCTGGCAAGTTGGACTCTGCACGCCACAGTATTGAACATTCCTTGGAGCCTTCCCAACAGACCTATTTAATCTGTGATGTGCCTCATATCACCATGTGCATAAGAAACCACCTAAAGAAGCACACTTACGGAATGGTAAGAGCTACCTATAAAAGTTCTTACATAATATTTTAACCTTATGTCACTTCCTCACAGGCAGGTGACCATAAAACCAACTTTAATCACACTGTCGCTCTTTATGAGACGGAAAAAGACAAACTTCTCCGAGTTGTGCCCAAGCTGACAAGGGCACATGTCGCTCCTGACAACCTACGTAAAATGAGCGCGAAACTGGCTACACAGGAAGGGTTAATTTGTCAATGAATTAATGATGTCTGCTTCTTTTCATATTTTCACAGAATTTTGCTTTTAACGGTTATTCAGCAGATCAACCTCAATTGGAATCGGAACTTCCGGGAAGCGAAGGTTCCAGGCATGGAAAACTCTGAAGACACCGAGGCATTTACCAAAAACCTCAACGATCTCTCTGATGCACTCAATGTCAAGTTGCCTTCACGAGGAATTCGACACGGCTCCAAAGACATACAGGTAATGTACCACACAAGTTATTCTAGATGGAAAGTTTTTGCTATTCATCTGAGTACCGCAGCTGTCCCTGCCAAAGCATTTGATCATGTCCTTCTTTCTTCTAGATCATCGAACCGTTTTTGGAGCTGCTTGACACCACTGAGAGGAATGCGATTCAAAAAGGCTTGAAACTTTTTGCATCACAGCTTACTACTGAAGCCCTGCGGGTAACACTGTTGTCAGCACTTGACATCATACGATACCTGCTATGTCAAGGTGTCCACTATGTCTTGACAGCCAAGCTCAATCAGGATCCTTTGGAGGTAAGGGCAGAGGTGCGGTTTTGTTTCTTTAATTTTAAAGAGGCGTGGTTTTCAGTAGTACCCATTGGTCCCTTTTTATTTTTCAGCGCCACTTCGAATTGGTGCGCTCATTTGGAGGTGACGAATCGCATCCGACAGTTGTGAACTTCACTCAAATATTCCGGCTGCTTTAGTCTGTACGCACCTATCAAGACTGGTCTGCGTGGAAGTGTGGAGGGTGCACCGAGTGCTGTGCTTGTGGGTGTTCAGGACACACTGAAGAAATCAAGGGAAGCACACCGCTGGAAGCAAGCTCACCTGCATTAACTGATCGAGCCAAGAATGCTTGAGTTAACTTCAGAAGCTGACTCACCCAAACACTGTGACAGTGACCACATTTACTCTAAGAGAGAAGTAGATGAAAGCATCTCATACTACTTATCGGGCTATGTGGAACACAAGTTCTCCAAGAGCTCAACTTGCCCTTCCTGCATGGAAGATATTAGCCCTCCAGTGGCAGTTGTTGGCAGTGACTCATACCTTGCGGTGTACAAGAGCTTCAAGCAAGGTTGCCTAAAGCATTCAACCAAAGAGATGCTAGAGTTTACAAATATTGTAAACAAAGCAGTTTCCATCTCCTTAAAAGAAGGTCCCGTTTTTTGGGATATCTTCTGGGACGTACCAGACGAGCTGGAATTGCTAAACCCTGCACTACTTGGATGTGAAGAGCATATGGCTTCTTTTACATGCCAGGTTCTGCATTTCGTCATTGTGACACGCATGCATTTTTATGCGAGACGTGAATCGCCGGCTGGAAAACAGAGAAAAAGTCGTCATTGCAAATAAAAAAGCTCGTCTTTGTAGCTTTTCCTTCCGTAGTTTTGACTAAGTTTGTCATCATCTGATGCCTGTTTGCGTTCACTGAAACCACCATTCTGAACATTAACGTAGAAAACCGCATGTAGCACCGCACACAGTGCTGCATGCAGCGGCAACTGAGCGCGGAATTTTGTGACCGTTTTTTAGAAATGGAACAAGGGTAATTATATCTTTTTTTATTTTGTGCACACTCCCAAGTAACCGTTACTCCAACGAACACTAAAATGCCCAGGGTAAACGTCGCAAGTGCTACGCGATAAATAATACATGAAGAAATTAAGGGCCGGCTTTTCGCCACCTTGCGTGGGCCTGCTCTTTATCTCACCCTTACCGCTCAGGCCAAATTGTTCTTTAACCACGAGACTGAAGTTTCAACGTGACATTCCAGAAAAAGCCAGCAAATTATAATGACCGAGAAGACTCCCGCAACCATCTAAAAACCTTGCGCGCAACATTAACTCAATGCCCGCAACAGCGCAGAGCGCAGCGCATCGCGCCGACAGCGACAGCAGCGCCGCGTGGTGAGGGGAAACGGCGGGGGGCCAGCTTCTCGTGTGCTGCTCGGGGGAGCTTGCAAACTGAAAAGGGATCTAAAAACGTTGGATCACACAACAGCAACTGGATTGGATAACAGTCAGCTAAGGGATGACCAGGGCTGCGTTCCAATACTCCCAAGTGGACGGCTACTTAGACGTCTAACCGGACAGCCGCCATCTTGGGACGCGTTCCATTTCTCACGAAGCAGTCTAAGACTGCTTCGCCGAAGTCCACATCGATGCAGGCTAACTTGCTGACTAAAGATGGCGGAGCTCATGTATGCGGATGAGCGAGTCGTGCTCTTGCGGGCGTCGGACTGTACACGGGGTATAGGAAAGGAAAAATGTGAGTCATTTCATTATGTTATTTGGTACGCAAACTAGTGGCTAATTAATCTTCGTGGACTTGCGATTTTTAGCAGTGAATCACGCTGGAGAAAATCGTGCAGTTGAGAGCTTTGCTACAGCAGCGGACGCTGTAGGTCTGTTTACGTGGTCTGTTTACGTGATCCGGCATCTGGCGATGCCGGATCTTAATTAGCACCTTGATTTAGAGATTAATACTCGTCGCTGTCGTTGGGTTCCTCGACGGGCGTTAAGACGGCTGGCGTGACGGTTAAAAAATGTGTTCTTCTGTTGCTGTATTAGTTGCATCAACTCTTTCAAGTACATTCTTTATCTCTACCCTATCAGAACAAACACACCGGCATGTTGCGAATTGATTTTAGTTTTTGCAGGATTAAAGCTCACTGCTGTCTTTAGGTTTCTCGCCGTCTCCGAGTACCACGTACGGCAGACAGCAGGTTTAATGGCACGCATGTATTTTCCTGTTGCAGTGTATATTAGCCGTATCGCATTTCGCGCATATAGATTACAGTCTCATATTCTTTCTTATGTTTACAGGACCGTCAGTACGAGCACGTTCGAGGAGCATGTACAGTTTAGCATCAATTATAAAAGAATAATCGCATACCTTCTTCGGAGAGCGGCCCCGTCTGCTTCAAGTAGACACCGATAGGCACATCCACCTGTCCGGTTTACGCGCAAAGTCATTGCAGAAAAAAATGTGCAAACTTGTTGAAAACACGTTTATAATGATCGTTCTTGCTCAGTTTGAGAAAAATTGTAGCACAACTGTTCATATGCTTTAGTTACATTAATATGCCGCGAGGCGGCGTGAGCTGTAGAAAAGTTCCAATACATGGACATGTAGACGGCTTCCTAGACGTCACACTAGACGTCTTGTTAGACGTCTAGAGTATTGGAACGCAGCCCATGTCATTGCGGCCAATGTATACGCACCACATATTTGCACATCTCTATACTGATAATGACATTTCACTTATGGTAAAATTTATTGCAAAAATTATCATTTGTATTTATGCATATTTTTGAGTTTTTAACTTCAGCAGGACAAAAATTTAAAATAAATATAGAACTGCATGCGTGGCTATCATCATCATCAGTACGCCACCACGTTTGTTCAGCCCATGCCGCAGTGCATGTTTCTGTTGTCAGCGCTACGTGGGTGCAGTCATTAGAGTTCATTTGGTGTAGTACGTGTTTGCGACCTCTGAAGCGATCGCGATGTTCGCATACGTGAGGTTTCGTGATGACGATATGAAGACTGTTTTTCCGATCAGTCGGTTCCGCAGCTTCCAGCCGAAAGGCCTGAAAGACTTTACGACCAGCAAGTGGTACGAGGTCTTCTGGGAAGATAATGAGCAAAGCGGTTATTACCAAGCCCAGATCGTGCGACTGTTTGGTAAGTGAGATAGAATATGTGCCGCGTTCAGTGATTTGCAAGCCTGGATAAAGCTTGTTTATTTGCTTATCTCGCAGACACAAAAGAAGAGGCCGAGCGCCAGAAACGAATTCCGGTGCCGCCAAGGCCGTCGGATACAGAGACGGCAGAAACGACGCCGTCAAGTGATGATTCTTTGAGCGAGGTATGTGCGCGTCTAGCGCGCACACATTCAACATTCGCCGCCTGATATTTTATAGAAATTAGGCCGCTAGTTTGTGTACACATTGCGCTGTATTGTCGGGCGCATGACCAACTATGCCATGCCGCTGTCTGCGACTGTCGGCATGGTACCGGCATGTATTGCGGAAAACCACCACTAAGCTCTCCGCTTCTATCTCCTGGTCGGCTGATTGCCACTGCCTTGAACTATGAGGCGCATAATATGCTTACAAGCCCGTATTACACGTCGTGACAAAGCATATTTAGGTCTTGTGGTCATGCAGTGTAGCATGCCCGCACTGTGTAAAATTCTCACAGCATGTTTGCTTGATGGGTACTGATAGTGACATTTTTCTTACGCTGTCATTTTCCCAGGTGATGAGGAAAGCTGCAGCTGAGAAGAAGAAAAAGAAGAATAATTCTCAGCGGACGTTACGAGAAAAGCAGTTGCAGCAGCTCATGGAAGATGAGCCTGACGAGCAGGCACTTGAGCTTGAGCAGCTCAGGCGCGAAAATAAAGACCTGCGTGAAAGACTCAAGAGGATGCAGACAAGGAAAGGGCAATTAAGGGAACAAAATGCCTATATGCATTTATCTGTCATGCGTTTTTATGCAGGCAACACCTCTTAGCTTTGGTATATTGAAGTGAATGAAGCATATTATGGCCTGTTATGTTTGGCACATTGTATGTAGTCCCCTTATTTTTTTTCGTAGAACAACTGATCAGCAGGAATTGCTACTGCAAGCGGAAAAAGCCAGAAAGGCCCTTTCAGATGTACGAAAGGATGCCCGCATTATCTGTAACTGCACCAGCTGGACCAGATATAAAGTGCCCGCAGCCGCACCAGAGGCCAAACCTGCTGACCCGCCTGCAAGGGATTCACAAAGGTCTGTGGCAGTGCTGGCCCCACCTCAGCCATCACTAGACCACAATCCAGCCACACCAGAGGAGTGTGCAGCTGATCAGCTTGAAGAGTTGCCACAGCTTGAAGGGTTGCCATTTCAAGCAACTGGCAGCAAGGTATGGAAAAAAAATTGCTGCAGATTATTGTGGTCACTATACTGTGAGATCTTGTGCAGTGCCCCTTTAATGACGGGAACAGGTCCTGTTGTGCCAAGGCATGGTCTCTGTGGACAATTTGCTTGGCAGCACATTCTTGTTTTCTTTGATTTTTTGAAGACATAGCTTTGTTAGCAAAATTGTTCATCTCCTCTTTAATAACTAATACGTTTGCATGGGCTAGTAGGGCACTTTTTTGTAGCACAGTCTGCATGACACCATAGCGAATGTGCACATCTGTTTTGTTTTCATAGTCATTAGGTGTTTAGTGTAGAAATCAAAGTTGGTTACGTCTTCCTTCTTTCTACTAAACACCACACTGTTAGTCTAGTAGTGTTCTGGAAAGGGAACTGCTGAATGTGACCTCAATCTGGATATCCTGTTGGCACAGTGTAATCTTCCAGTTTCCTAACATCCTTTTAATCTCGGTATTCTGCGTTTATACCAGACCACCGGTACAAACACAGGTGTGTTCTTTTTGTGCACAACAAGAACATTCTGATGCTAGAGATTATGATGCAAGTAAAAACCTCAGTCTTCACACTGTGATGTCGAATGGGCATTCGCACTGCGTGCACGAAAAGAGCATGATAAGAGCAGGCACTTTCTCGCAGCTGTCTGAGATCAGGTGCACCGAACCAGTTTCCATATCAGTCCGTGGGTCATGATATGAGTGGTGTTCATCATTGGATTTTTTATCGTTCGTTTGGAACGTTCGTTTAAAAACAGTTCTTGGTAGAAAATTAAGCTGCACATGTCGCCTACTACTATTGTTTTTCAGGTTTCTTGGGGCATGGAGTGTCGCTGAGCAGAGAAGCCTTCAAACATTTGATGTCGAGGCAGAAAGATTCGGTTTTTGTTCGCGAGGCCTGCGTTCAAATATTTTCCACTGCAGGCCTTGTGGGCAAAAGCGTCACAGGCAACATGTGCAATAGGACGAAGGCGTACCCCAAACCCCCCTTGGACTAGCAGAAATATGCTGCACTCAGCGGTATGTGCCCAATTTTTGATAGTAGATATTCCAGACGGACCTTACTGAGGTGAATTATTAAGTAATGACTTGTTTTTTTTGTCACTATGCTTCTGTGCAGGAGCTACGCTGCAGTAAACATATTTTGTTGTGAATGCAGCTTAGTCTGTAACAGGCCAGTTATCTGCACAGCTGCTCCTACAGTTGGTCCATGGTGATTTTAAGTGCAATGATTTCTTCTTTCGTGTGGATGTGATTGATTTGACTTTCTTTGCTCTTGCAGCATTCTTCCAGCACTATCTAGAAGCGAGGTATGCAGCCGACAAAGCCAGACGGCGGCACCGTAGCCTGAACAAGATTGTGGCGGGCAAGATTGCTGACGTCATAAAAATGCAGAGGCGAGATGTTTAAATAAAGTACACCCTTTAGATTGTTTCTGCTTGCTTATATTCCAGATGTGCTCTGCCTGGCTCAAGTGTGTGGGCAAATGATTCAGTTGGGACCCTCTAACAATGGTGTTGTTGGCATGGTGTCAGTATAATTTTGTCTGAACATGTATTTCTCGTGCAGCTTTTTTCAGATGCTGCCATATTTGGAGCTGCATGGAGTGGGCCTTAGGATTGGTATGATGATGCAGCGTCTAAACAAAGTCTGTGATCACACATGCCATGAAGATGGGGGAATTTGCAAATAAAGTATATACATTGTTCAAATCCTTTGCCCCTGTTTGTTTTGCTGCCAGAGACCAAAACTTGAGGGCCAGTATGCTTACTGGACCAATATGGTTACTGGACCAATATGCTTACTGGTGTCAATAACCCAGTAGGCTACTGGTTTTTTCTATCAGACATTTTTGCTAGGGAAGCGTCTCACACAGAAAGTCTGGCACGCAATGATTAACAGCGCATTTTATTTCTTCAGTGTTCAAGCAGCTGACACCGTGAATCACGACGAAAATGCATCGCCCTATTCAGCACCGGGCACAATGAATGCACGCAAAACAAGTGCCAGATAAATGCTTTTTTTGCGTCCATGCATTGGTGATATAAGGTAAATGCTTGACCCGCCGGGATGGCTCAGTGGTTAGGGCACTCAGCTACTGAGCCGGTGTTCCCAGGTTCGAGCCCGTGGCTGCGTTTCGATGGAGGCAAAACGCAAAGGTACCCACCGGTGTGGCTGAGTGGTTAAGGCGCTCGTCTACTGAGGTGGCGTCCCAGGGTTCGAACCCGGGCGCCGCGGTCAAGTTTCGATGAAGGCGAAACGCAAACGTGTCCATGTGCTGCGCAATGTCAGGCGGTCGAAATTATTCCGGAGCTCTCCACTACGGCACCTCGCTATTTCTTCTTTCAATTCTACCATCCTCCCTTCCCTTACGGCACGGTTCGGGTGTCTACCGAGATGTGAGACAATTGCTACATCATGTCCTTCCTTCAATTAGATCTTGCAGGAGCTACTTAGTACTGCAAGTGAAAACAGAACCGAAGTTGAACCAGAATATTGCACCTAGAGCTTCAGCATGTAAGCTGTTCATCATGCAAAACAAATGTTACCAGATTAAAGCAAACAAAATAAACGAATAAATATAAGAAACAGAGGTACAAATTTGTTTGGGAAGACGCTGACCAAAGCAAGGTGGATATGCCAGCTAAGCTCCGAATGTATGAATCCTAGACATACACTGCAAAAAATTTCCGCAACTTTTTGGCAGAATCGCCCTTAAGTAGGTTACGACATCTGCTGTTAGGAGAAAACGGACGAATTGTCTGTACTGACAGTCTAACAACGTTGACGCGAGCAGTCAAAGAGCGTAAAAGCATCTGCGACCACCCCACATCGAAGGAGACGCTCCTACCTCCCTTCCATATATCCATGTGCGCTTTAGCATTTGGCGACTTGACTTGGCTGTAACTTGACTATAGCCATGAAAAAGAAAAAGTTTGGCTATAGTGTGCTTGGCCTCCCGGTCCAGGCGAGCACTGGCCGCTTCTAAGACGGCTCTCACCTTCGCAGGAGCCACCGCTGCATCGTGTGACCGCCGCTGCGTTCTTCAAGGAAGCCTCAGTGCTGAAGTGTTTCTTGGTGCTGCTGACTGCATCTGCGTCTTCTGACCTGTCGTCAACTGCTGGTGAGGCCGTTCCGCGAGTGGGAGATTTGGCCCGGTTTTTCCCCTTTTGAGTGCGTCATGTCTTATTAGGCTTCGCACAATAGCTATGCCATCCCCGGGCACAGGTCCAGTAACCTGATTCGCCAGTTTTCCGGCTGAAAATATGCCGCTAAAGTCTTTTTCACAAAACGGTGTGAAGGACATCCCTGTGGCGCTGGTGCCTGTAGAAAATAGATTCATTAAAATAAAAAGCTCACGTCTGATCCAGGAGCAGTTGAAGGCTGCGAACAGCCGCTATATTGAAATAGCTGAGGTTCAACCTTTTGGCAAAAGAGGAATTCTGTGCAGATCACCTGATTTGGATTGTGTTGCAGACTTGCTGCAGTGCACTTCTTTCGCCTCACTCCCGGTGAAAGCGTTTATTCCTGAGCAACTTGCCGGCGTAAAAGGAATAATACACGGTGTGGATCCCTCCGCTACACCAGAAGAAGTTCATGCAGATTTCCATGATGCCGGTGTTGACATCCTCTCAGTTTACCGCTGCAACAGAGAGGCTGGAGGCTCTCGTATTCCAACTGAGTCAGTTATAGCGACTTTTGCGGGGTCCTCTTGCCCATGTGAAATCAGTCTGGCTCATTGTATACCGTGTTGACCCACTGCAGCCCCGACCATTACAATGTAAGAACTGCTGGCGTTTTGGTCACAGTGGGAAATCTTGCAAGTCGGCAACGCGCTGCCGCGTTTGCGGCGGTGATCATGCTTCCGACGTCTGCACTTGCGAGTCATTTAGCTGTTGCCTTTGCCACTCTGATCACACAGCTGACGATCCGACCTGCCTGAGGCGTGCCGATGAACAGTCTGTCCTGGACATCATTCAATGCGAACGCTGTTCACGCGCAGATGCTTAAGCCCTTCTTGACAGACGACAGAGCTCGTACGCAAATGTCCGCACGACCGCTGCCGATGTGGAGGCAATCTTAACAAAGTCGGTTGTCGCTGCGGTAGAGAAGGCTGTTGCTGGAGTACTTGACCGCATGACCAATATATTCAGTGATGCATTATCTCAGGTAATTTACGCGCAGGCTGTTTCATCGGTGTGAGGCAACCTAGCCACGTCTACCGGTTCTCCATCCAATGTATCTGCTGACAATATTCAACCAATCACCTCTTCTGCCTCCACGCCTGTGAGTGTAAACGTCTCTGACCCAGTCTCCCTCTGACACTTGTGAGTCAGACGTTGAAATGACAACTCAATCTCAGAAGCGTCGTGCTTCCTCTTCTCCTAAATCAGACCAGCCGCATGTCAAGATCAAGAAAGGTTCGCCTGCAAAGAAATCAGACGTGTTGAAGGAGGCTGTTGCTTCCTCATTTTTAAAGCAGTAACCATGGCAGGCATTTCTGTTCTCCAGTGGAATTGTCTATCTATCGCATCTTCTTTCCACGATTTACAGCAGTTTATTCTTCAATTTTCTCCACACATTTTACAACAAGAATCGTGGCTCTCTCCAAATCGTCGAGTCAGGTCAGAAGAGAATAATAGACGGCCCTGTAATTACCTTTTTGCACTTAGCTCTGTAATACAGTCGTTTTTTTTTGTTTACCCCTAGAAAGTTTCTCCCAACTGTTCAAGAACGAGTCCATAGTTAAGATATCCCACAACATGCGACTACGCCGGTGTGCTCTGCAATATCAGCGCACGAAGCTCTTCACTAGAGTATCCTTCATAGCTATCTGGTGGACTTTTCAGCTTTCATTTATGAAAACTCGGCATACTTTTTTCGATGTTTATTCCAGAACGCAAGTATTTTTTCTTTGGAGAATATTACTTTTCGATTAATGAAAACTGACTATTTTTGTTGATTTAATGCGGCAGTCCATTGTGATCAGAACTCATTTCTGCAGTTGAAGAGTAACTCCGTGACATGCAAGACTTCTTCTAGCCCACCAGCAATTAAGGTGACGGTATTAGTACTTGGAGTGGTGATTATAAAAGGAATTGCTCTCGTCATTAAAAATGTAACACAGTTTAAATGAGAGCTGAGAGAAGAAAACAGAAGTGGAAGTATACTTCTAAAAGCTAGTTTCATACGTTGTCACGGATCTCCCCGGAGAACATTTGGACCGAAAGAATGGACTAGGCGACGGGTGTACCCACACAAACGCACATTTAATACACCCTACATGACACACACACTAGAACACAAATCTAAAACAAAAGACAAAGACTATAAATACACACGACCCGGGCACACTGCTACCAGCGTCTACTACTAGCGTTCTACATTTAGCGGTCGGCGTTCGTGCTCACGGTTGGTTCGGTGTGGCTGCGGCGTTGTTTGGATCCAGTAGGCGGCGTTCGACGAGCTTGGGCTGGCGTCGCTGGCTGCGTCGTACAAGCTCCCGGTCCAAGCGCCCATGGAGGTGATGCCGGTGTTGTTGGCGTTGGAGGCACCACCCGGATGGCTGGCAACAGCGCTGGAGACACCCCTGGCCGTAGCCGGTGGTAGCGTCCTCCGTTGACTCCCCGGAACGGGCTCAGGCACGCAGGAAGTCCACGATGCGAAGTCGTAGAACGCGAGCTCACCGGAGCAGTAGCCGGCGCCGCTCTTTTCCAGCCGATGTGCCCTTGACCCGCCGGAGCCTCTTCTTCTCTGCTGTTCCCCCCATGCCTCGCTCTCACTCGCCCTTTTATAGCCTCGGTGTTAGTCCGCGTAAGCCTTGTCGTCGTCGTCTTCTCTTCTCCACCAATCATCTCTCTCCACCTCACCGAATGCTTCTCCATTAATCATCTCTCTACACCTCACCGAATGCTTCTTCTTCCTCTTCTTTATTCCTCGGTTAATCCATTTCGTCTTCTTCACCCCTCTTTCCTTTAAAATTTAATTTAGGCTCCTTAATACATGTGACAAGGGCCCCCTCTCTCAAGTTTTTCCATGAAAAACTGCTCACGTCATCCTCATCTTCAAGCCATCCAGCCAACCGACTATCTTCTGTGGCGATTCTGGACCCAGCACACACCACATCGCAGATGTCAAGCACACCATGAGCACACCACTAACATAGCGCACAAAACGGCGTTTTGAGAACACTAACACACCACTGCCGTTGTCCGTACAGAGTCCTTAATAAACATGTTCGTGTCCAAAACACAGTTCCTTGTATAATCACATAACACAAACAACAGCAACAACAACAAGAAGATAAATTCCTGAGATACATTAGCACAGCAACAACAAGATACATCCCAGCTATACCTAGATCTGTTCAGTTAGCTCTATCTGTATACAAGTCTAATTCGTAACATATGGCCTCCGTTTTGCGTGGCCAATCCGAAAACGTCTCCCCATTGATTTGGAGTAGAGCTGTGATCGTCTGTCTTCATTCACTTTGGGCTTCATTAGTAATTCATCCCCTGCTGCATTTTGCTTCCCACTGCACGTGGGCACCTCGGCAACATCGCCTGTCTCGGCTACAACCGAGCATGCTACCTTGGGGGCGTACCGCACGGGACCTCTTTCCTCATATTTCTTCAACATGTTTACATGGAAAACCCGCTTAGTGCAATCTATTAAAACCTCATAATCCATGTCCTTTTTCTTCCGCGTCACTAGGTACGGGCCCTTCCACTGCATCAGCAACTTATTATGATCCGTGGGTAGCAGGACGAGAACCCTGTCGCCCGGATTCAAATTCCTGTGAGTGGCTCTCTTGTCATAGTAGCCCTTATAGCGTTCGCGCGCCCTTTCGAGGCCTTGATGTGCAAGCCTGCATGTTTCTTCCAGCTTGTCCCGCCACTCAAGAACGTATGTGTATGTTGTCTTGAGATCCGATGCAATCTCCTTATTAGCCCACAGCTCCTTGAGTATTGTAAGTGGACCTCTAACGGTTCTCCCATACAGCATCTCAAAGGGCGAGAAACCAAGACTCGTTTGTGGTACCTCGCGGTAAGCGAACAAAAGAGCTGGGAGATATCTATCCCAATCAGTAGGTCTCTCCTGACACATTTTCTTGATCACATTTTTGAGGGTGCCGTTAAACCGCTCTACAAGCCCATTACACATGGGATGGTAAGACTTCGTGAGTAACTGCCTTACTGACAAAAGGCGGTTAACCTCCTTCATTAGCTCCGATGTGAAGTTCGAGCCCCGGTCACTCAAAATTTCCCTCGGGAACCCATAACACGAAAACATTTCCACGAGACCCTCCGCCACTTGGATACTGTCAATAGTTCTCAGTGGAATAGTGTCAGGATCACGAGTGGCCACGTCAACCAGAGTAAGCACATATCTATGGCCTTTGGCGAACACTGGAGAGATTGGCCCCACAATGTCAATAGCCACTCGCTGAAACGGTAGGTCGATGGCTGGCATCTTGCCCACAGGTACTGGACCAACTCTTCCCTTCGGAACTGTGCGCTGGCACACGTCACATGAGCGAACAAAGCTTTAAACACCCGGCCAAAAGAACTCCTCGGTGATCCTTGACACCGTTTTTTGAACACCCTGGTGTCCGGCCATAATGGCGTCATGTCCTAAGCGTAGCACGGTCTCTCGCATATCTCTTGGTAACACCAGCTGTTGGACCCGCCTTCCTGAACTAAATATACATTCCCTGTGCAAAAGACCACTTAACAATTGATACTCGAATGACGTACGACTCTTCTTTCTTTTCACCTTTTCCCCGACTCTTTCGAAGCAAGCCTTCAGGCTCGGGTCTTCTTTTTGCCTAATTGCAATTTCGCCTGGTGTTACGCTCAGGCACATCGCAACAGGAGTAGAGAGCGGACACTGCGTTGCTCGGGCTGTCGCTTGAGCTCTTGTCTCCACTGCCGACGAGAAACTGACTGCACCCGTCTGAGCTGTCGCGGGCCTTTCCTCCTTTGGATGATCAACGTCGAGCATCCTCCACTCGGGATCGGGGTCTTCGACACTTCTTGCACCCGTAATGTTTCCCAAGATGAGATCGTAGATGGGTTGGTCTACGCATTTTGCCACTACCTGCCCAGTATAATATGGCGTGGACACTACAATCCTGGCTTCAGGAAGGTACCTTACTGTGCTGTCTACCAGAGTGACGACCGATGCTTCCCCTGTAAGATCCTCGTCCTTCACCAGGCTTCTCCGAACCAAGACTGTGTTGGCTCTGCTGTCTCTAAGCACCAATATAGGACGGTCCCCTATTTGCGCAACCGCCACCGGCATTGCTGCTTTCGACTTGGGTGTTCCACTCACTGCCTCATTTTCCAGCGGCGTTTGCTCTCCTTTCAGTTGTGGAACTTCGGGTGGCGTGACAAGTTCTACCCTAGAATCGACAACGCATGCAGCTCGGTCCTGCGATCTGTATCGGCACTCATCCAGAGTATGACCCCTCCTCTCACAACCCTGACACACAACCTGTGTTTTTTGGGCAGCGCTACTAGTTAGACAGTCAGCTGCACGGTGTCCCACCTTGCCGCAGAGAAAACACCTTAGTGGCGCCTTAGATGCACCGCTATATGCTCTTAGTTTTGCCGCATCTGTCTCTAGGGTCTTTTGGGTTTCCTCCTTTGCCTTACTCAAATTTCTTAACCCTTGAGAATCGAGGAATCGGTCTGCAGTGTCGGCGAACTCTTCCAACGAACACAACTTTCTTTCTTTCAGGAATAGCGCAAGCTTTGAGCTGCAACGCGATAAAAATTGCTCTGTGACCAGCTTGTCACGCACACCTTCAAAACTCTTTTCTGTGTTTGACATATCAAGCCACCTATCAAAATAGTTGGATAGCCTGCAGGAAAACCGCCTAGCGGTTTCCGAATCCTCACGTTTCGCGGTGCGAAATCTCTCAAGAAAACCTTGTGCCGTAAGCCTGAATCTTTAGAGGAGCGCCTTTTTGACTTACTTGTAGTCCATGGAGTCAGCAGCGGGCATGCTTCCAAAGACATTCAGCGCCTCTTCGACTAAAGACATGGTCAATGCCGTGGCCCATTCACTGCGCTCTCAGCCTCGCCCCAAAGCTATCCGCTCGAGTCGTTGCAGATATGCGTCCAGATCATCTCTTTTGTCTTCGAAGGGAGCCATCAGCTTCCTTGGAAAAATTCTGGCCGGTCTAGGATATTCTCTACCCGCTAAGGAACGTTAATCACTGTCCGTGATCTCCTCATATACTCCCGCGACATGTGCCTGTTTCATGCCTGGCCAAGCTTTTGGAGCATGTCGCACTCGCCCGACTCACCCAACACATGACGGAGCAAGACCTCTATCCGCACAGCATGGTGGGCTTTCGTCCCCACCTGTCGGCCCAGGATGCCATACTCATGCTCACACAGGATATTTTGACCCCTCATACCGGGCCACACAAAAGCTGTCCTCGCCTTGGATCTCTCCAAGGCCTTTGATCGCCTAGACCATAAAGCGATCATGGCGGCGCTCTCCCCGTTGAACATAGTTGAACGTATGTACACCTATATTCAAGCATTCCTTACTAACCGCACGGCCGAAATTCACTTCGGTCCCCACACATCCCATCCACACACACTTAGTAGGGTTGGCACCCCCCAGGGATCTGTCCTCTCCCCTTTCCTCTTTAATGTCACACTCATCCCTCTTGCCCGCAAACTACAAACTATCCCCACCTTCGGCATACACTCTATGCTGATGATATCACTCTATGGACCACCCATGGCAGTGACGGAGACATAGAGAATACTCTGCACTCGGCAGCTGCCCTCACCTAAACACATCCGCGGAGTATCGGACTCTCATGTTCTCCGGAGAAGTCGGAGCTCCTCATACTCCGCCCCACAACCCGAAACTGCCCCACAGCCCCCATAACCGTGAAACTGGAAAACCGGTACATCCCGGAGGTACACACTCTCCGGGTACTGGGCCTCCACATCCAGAACAACGGGAAAAATACTCTCACCATCCAGAAACTCAAGCAGGCGGCGGTGTCGATATCCCACCTAATCCGCAGAATTTCTGGACACTACCGGGGCATGAAGGAGCATGACCTATGTCGTCTCATTCATGCCTTCGTCCTCAGCCACTTTCTCTTCACGCTCCCCTACCTGAAACTACAGGCCACAGAAATGTCCACCCTCGATGCCATGATCCGAACAGCATATTAGACAGCACTACACCTACCCCTAAATACCTCAACCGAAAAACTCCTCCAGCTAGGCCTACGCAACACGATAAGTGAGCTTATCGAGGCCCACCGACAGACACAATACATATGTCTCGTGAGAACCACCACCAGCAGACAACATCCTATACACCCTCGGCATCAGGATACCAGCCACGGATCCCACACAGCTCCCGGTCCCCCACCACATTCACCGCGAACTACTTATTAAACCTCTCCCTAAAAATATGCACCCCACCTACCACGAACGCCGCCGCAGAGCTCGCGCACGGGCGCTCCACAAACACTATGGCATGGAACAGGATGCCGTTTGGGTGGATGCCGCATGCACGGGCGAGGACGCGGCTGTAGCCATCACGAACCCCTCCCTACAACCGATTGCTACCCTTCACATATCCCCCACTGCCACTTCGGAGGAGGCTGAAGAGGCCGCTATTGCCCTAGCCATCACGCGCACGGAGGCCCGGTATATACTATCGGACTCAAAAACTGCCATACTAAATATCGCCCGCGGGAGAGTTCACGTCCCTGCATTTCGCATATTGAACTCCCTCGCTGCACACCCGCCCCGCCACATGGAGCTCATATGCGTGCCTTCCCACTCCGGGAATCCCGGAAACGAGGCTGCCAACGCTTTAGCCCGAGGTTCTCTCAACCGGGCACCGGCGGCCTCCAATCTGGGGTTCTCACGGGAGCGCATGCATTCCTTCAGTGAATTGACGCACGCCTGCAAAGCCGAGCAGCGGCTGTACCCCCCTCCCCATCCCTCCCTCGACAATTATTATCAGACACTTTGGAGGCGGCTCCAAACACGCACCTTACCCTCCCCTTATATACGCTCGCGCTATCACCAAGTCCACACAAACCCCTCCTGTACCCTCTGCCACCACCCCAAAGCCACTCTCGATCATATCCTTTTCCTCTGCCCGGCGGATCCTCCCCCGCGGGGCCTGGAGCACCTTACCACTTGTGAGGCTTGGGAGACCCTACTGCGCTCTGAGGACCCGGCCCGCAAGCCATCGCCACAGGCCGGGCTGCCAGCGTTATGAGCCTCCGGGACATGAACATTTGAGTGCAGTGGGGCCGTGCGGGGGCCCAAGGACCTGCGCATCCTAAACTCCCCTGTATGTAATAAAGTTTCCACCACCACCACCTCCACAACAGAAACTCCTTCTCCTGTTCTATCTTTCTAGCCTCTCGCTCTTCTGCCTCGCGAGCTCTTTTATCCTTGCACTCTTCTGCTTCGCGAGCGACTGCGCGTGCTTGCGCCCTTTCCTCTCTCTGCCTATCTGCCTCCTCTTTCTGCTGGTCGCAGAGACGCATCGCCTCTTCCTTGCTTAACCCAAGCTTGAGCGCCAGTTCTAACGTTCTTGCCAAATCCATACTTTCTGCGGTCGAGAGATCGGAAAGATCTGAGACAAAGCAAACAAGAAAAAGGAAATGTATCCTGGCACAGGCTCGCCACTTATCTTTGTCACGGATCTCTCCGGAGAACACTCGGACCGAAAGAATGGACTAGGCGACAGGTGTACCCACACAAACGCACATTTAATACACCCTACGTGGCACACACACTAGAACACAAAACTAAAACAAAACACAAAGAATATAAATACACACGACCCGGGCACACTGCTACCAGCGTCTACTACTAGCGTTCTACAATTAGCGGTCGGCGTTCGTGCTCACGGTTGGTTCGGTGTGGCTGCGGCGTTGTATGGATCCAGTAGGCGGCGTTCGACGTGCTTGGGCTGACGTCGCTGGCTGCGTCGTACAAGCTACCGGTCCAAGCGCCCGTGGAGGTGATGCCGGTGTTGTTGGCGTTGGGGGCAGCAGCCGGAAAGGTGGCAACAGCGCTGGAGACACCCCTGGCCGTAGCAGGTGGTAGCGTCCTCCGTTGACTCCCCGGAACGGGCTCAGGCACGGCAGGAAGTCCACGATGCGAAGTCGTAGAACGCGAGCTCACCGGAGCAGTAGCCGGCGCCGCTCTCTTCCAGAGGATGTGCCCTTGACCCGCCGGAGCCTCTGCTTCTCTGCTGTTCCCCCATGCCTCGCTCTCACTCGCCCTTTTATAGCCTCGGTGTTAGTCCACGTAAGCCTTGTCGTCGTCGTCTTCTCATCTCCACCAATCATCTCTCTCCATCTTACCGCATGCTTCTCCACCAATCATCTCTCTCCACCTCACCGAATGCTTCTTCCTCTTCTTTATTCTTCGGTTAATATACTTCGTCTTCTTCACAACTCTTTCCTTTAAAATTTCATTTAGGCTGCTTAATACATGTGACATATGTCATTGGGTTGTCGCGCTGGTTTGAATGAGTATGATCTGCGTGTTGATGGCATCAATGGGACTGCTGCTCAGCCAAAACATGATAGTTTTTCGTGATGGCCATGCACGGTTTTGTGTCACTGTCCTAGATGCAGCAGAAAAAATTACTGAACTGACTGAGAGCTCTGAGGTGGTGAAAATGAACAAACATTACTTAGCTAGCAGGTGGCAAGGAGGTGGGGCTTCCCCGGTCCATAGTTGCATGTAAGCAAGCGGAGCAATATATCAAATCGCACACCTTGGATGCTTATTTAACGATACCGTGTTCGCGTCACGACCCTGGCTTCCCTATTTACTTAAAAATTTGACAAAGTGTAACTTACTCAACCGCCAACTATAGTTCGATACAACTTAGAGGGCCCCAGAAAGGGACTCTCACTAAAGTTGCGGTATGTTCAAAGATGCTGCTTCACAAATATCCTCCAGCTAGAATTTTTTAAGTGCGTTTTGTGGAAGCTGAGTTATATGTAGTCAAAATTTGGATTTTCGTGTCTTTGTGCCTTTTCCTCAAGAAAAAAAATTATAAGCTCTAGAATTATGGTATCTCGATTTTTTGAAAGTGAGAGATTGAGAAGCTGATTTTGTTTGCTGTTGCGGTTGTCTGGCGGAATAATACAGGGTACTGCAGACTGCGGCCTAGTGTTACCAACTGCACCCTACCATAGCTATGCCCTGCATGCCAATACTGACCTTTTTCGGTTCTAACCGAAAAGTCCAACTTCTACTCATAACCCATGTGTCGCTTCAGAACGTTGAATCCCACATAACACCACTACATGAGCGGCAACAATCTAACGGTGAATTGGTTCCCACAATATGTACACTTTAGTGTGAATAACTAATCACGCTGATCGAAAAACTGAGTTGAATACCTTTGTGCGTTACAAGTCGTCATGAGCACGGAAATGATGACCGTGGCCACCTATTTCATATGGCTGATGCTGAAATATATGCAATAATAATAATTGGTTTTTTGGGGAAAGGAAATGGCGCAGTATCTGTCTCATATATCGTTGGACACCTGAACCGCGCCGTAAGGGAAGGGATAAGGGAGGGAGTGAGAGGAAAGGAAGGTGCCGTAGTGGAGGGCTCCGGAATAATTTCGACCACCTGGGGATCTTTAACGTGCACTGACATCGCACAGCACACGGGCGCCTTAAGAAATATATGCAACAGCAGAAAAAAAAGAAACCCCGAGCCCACAGATGCTTTCCAATTTGCTGCACTCGATTAGGCATGATCCCAATTCTTGTTGTATAACCTATGTTCAAATAGCGCTGTTGTAAGCACATTGTGCGACCATCGTTATCATCTCTACATATTCATCATGATCGCTCATAGTTTACCAGCATCCGTTTGTTTTAAAAAATAGGAATGTATGGAAGGTAGCTTTGTAGTAACAGCTCCCACTGATGACCAACGAACGGTTCCTTCAGAGGGCGGGGTACGCGTTCTAGCTTCAGGATGGCAGCAGAGTGACATGAGCCTCCTTAGGCACTTTCGGCCTGTCCCGCTGCAATTGCTTTTTTCAGGTGTCTGGGCAAATTATAGTTCAAAGCAAGCACTAAATTGTTACTGTGGAAGTTAACGTGCTGTATGCACTGCACTATAGGAAATGACTACTCGCCCTAATCTGCTATTTTTCTTTAATTCCCAAGCTGTGTGTTTAAAACCCCTGGGGACTGCAGCTTCGACTGTGATCCCGACTTTCATTCTGAGGGGCTGATTGGATGACCAGTTGCTACCAGAAGCTTCAATCAGTGCTTCTGTACAAAGCTGTCAAGGACATTTCTTGCGGTGATTCCGGCTCTTGTGGAACACACCAGCAATCCCAGTTGAAACTCAAACTGCTTCGTGTGAGTGTTACCATGTTTCATGATGCATATTCTTTCCCTGTAGATGTGTTTAGTGCTCATCACTAATCAAATATGCCCTCTTGTAATGTTTGTAGCTAAAGTTTTCAGTCATTGTCACGCTACTTTGACCATTTCAAGTTACATAGTAGCGTAGCGGCTGGTGCACCTCGCCCAGTCGGTTCATGTGGTGCTGTGTTTAGTAATTATGGAAGCTTTAGAAGCTATCTCTCGAGGCACCATAAGAGACCACGCCTTGTTGACTCTGATAGCGGCCTTTTCCAGTGTCCTGTCTCATCATGCGGTACTTTAGAACCTAACCGCTCTCAATTTCTGTGTCATGTAACCAGCCACTTGAGCAACGCAGCTGAAGCAGTTGTGTGCCCCTTTACTGGGTGTGCTAGTGTGTTGAAAGCAGCTAGTTCATTTAGGAAACATGTCTCAAGGTACCACGAAAAGGGCAGAGGCATTTTAGAAAGCACTTAGCACTCTGCTGCTCACCTGGAATTGGAGCCAGAGAGCATGCCAGAAGCTGACCACAGTCGACAATTATCAGCCAATGATACAAATAGTGTATGTAGCATCGGGGCCAGTGCTAGCAACCCCTCCAGTAGCAACCTCTTCACTACCAACCTTGCCCAGCTTCTGCTTAAGCTGGAAACGCAACATCATTTGCCAGCAAGCACAGTACAAACCATAGTTAAGGAGATTGATACATTGCACAGCTTGAGCAATCAGATTTCTCTGGAGGGCCTGGTTGACGTTCCAGAAGACGCACTTGTGAAAATTGGATCAGTGTTTGCAAAAGACGCACTTCATAGTGGGATGTCTACAACTCTGAGGTCATCATACTGCCGCCACGACTTCTATAAAGAAAACTTCAAATTTATAGAACGCGTAAAAGTGTCTCTAGGCCTCAACAGACAGAATAATGAGCCTATATATCACAATGTTCCAGCTGAAAACCTCAAGAAATTCTCGATGTCTCAGGTAAGCAGTGAGAATACGACTTCTGAAGATTGTTTGGAAGATTACATTTCATATGAGCCTTTAAAGAACAGGAAGGGTAAATTGATCCGAATTTTGTTATATGAAGATGAATTTGAAATGCAAACCCTCTAGGTTCTGCGAGGGGACATTTTAAGCTGCTGGGTGTGTACCTGACACTTGGAAATGTGCCTTTGTACTGTAGGTCTCGTGTGGAAGCGATGCAGATGGTTTTGCTTTGCCGCCAGTAGGATATCAATGAATTTGTGGTGGCAAAGGTGCTGCAGCCATTGAGAGAGGACATGGTCAGTCTTGAGAGGTCAGGAGTGTTGATCAGTGGAGCCCATCATGATGTGCGGCTAGACTTTATAATGGGAGACAACGTTGGCAGTCATGGCATTGGTGGCTTTGCAAGGAATTCTAGCACAAGCGCTTACTTTTGCAGGTTCTGCCTTGTTACTCGCTCTGATTTTGAGCAGGAACCTCTTGCGACTGGAGAAAAGTGAACGCCTCAGCATTATGATGAATGCGTCGAGCGCATTGCAGGAAGTTCCTCAACTAACAGTGACTGTGGTATTGTTGAACAGTCTCCGTTTCATACCCTTAAGTTTTTCCATGTGTGTAATTGTAGACTGCCGCCATGCAATGCACATGACCTCTTGAAGGGGCTGGTAAGCATGATGTGGCATTGTATATTCATTATTTTGTGAACAAGAAATGCTGGTTCACATATGACTACCTGGACAACAGGATATCAACAATGAAATATACCAACCTTGACTTGCGCAATAAGCCTGCAAAAGTGCTCAGCCAGGGCTTTAAGCTTTATGGGCATGCAATGCAAAATTGCAGTCTGCTTAAGCTGCTGCCTCTCTACATTGGCACCAATGTGGCAGACATGATCCAGTTTGGCACTTTGTGCTTACATTAATGCAAATAACTGATGTTCTACTTGCACCGAAGATAACTCCTGCCCAGGTTGCATGCCTCAGAGTTCTAATTGAGGAATACATTTCGTCTCAAAGGTAAAATTCTAGCATGGGCCTTATCCTGTGTTTAACCAATTACTATGGAATTACTATACTACCGTAAGGACTTTCTCTCCCAACCAATACAGCTACCATAAGGACATTCTCTCCCAGTACAGTCTAACCTTATTTTCTTCTGTTTGTCATTGATAGGAATTGGCTTCCTTGACTTTTATTTAAAAATAAATGATGGTTCAGGAGTGGTAAATTAGAAATAAGCACTGCACGTATTCAAAATGTTCAAGTCTTTTAACTGTGGCTCATTTTCCAGGAAGCATATACAGCAAACAGTGCTTTGCTGTGAGAACCAAATCATTTTCTCAGAAGCAAGTGACTTCGCTGAAGCAGCATGTACTGCCTCCATATTATACTAAATAATGAATGTGGAGTACTCAGAGGGTGCTGCCATAACCCTCGAATTCGTACAAAGGTGAGCACCCCATGTTAAAAGACTTTGGGACAAACTTCTTTTCCTAGTAATTCTGAGAATATAATGTTCACAGATCTTGCAGCCACTTTAATAAGAAGCATTTTGCCTCCTAGGATATTTTTCTGCGCTGCAACTGTATACTATGCACCGTCCACTGACTAGCTTATTTTGTTTTTTCTACACCCTGCCTGGTTTAGGTTGCAGTACCCAATGCAGAGTTTTTCTGTGTGCCTCCACATGTGCATAACTGCTTTGGCAAGCTGAACCTGATGTACACACGGCCAGTTCTTTAACAGTGCCACAACAGCGCTGAAAAACAGCCGTACAGTGCTGTGTGACATAGCAGAGCGAGAAAAGAGGATGAAAATGGCAAGCACTTTGAGTGCACGTGCATATTCTTGGCTCTTTGCAGCCTCACTGCATCAAAGGTTGCTGTGCAACCATCTGTTTTACACATTTGTGATACTGCTAAAAATTGGCCAAGTGTTCTTAGGGACCACACGAACAGCTTGATTTGGGTCAATTGTTTCTCATAGGTCTCAGTGTAAAATCCGGCCACTGCTTTTCGTATTATAACTTATTGCTGATATATAACAGAGGAGGTCACTGCAGCCTTTGACAGCATAGTTCTTTGGCATCTGAAGCTTCTCATGCACACAATAGTTACTTTACTTCATTTGTGCACTGCTACATCTGCCTCTTATAGGTTTCTTTGCATACACAATTTACTGCACAGCTCTTTTAAAGAACAGCTACCAACAGGAAATTAATTTGCTCACTTGTGTCCACATGCTGCACTGAAAAATGATGAAAAATGACAGTGCAGGCTAATAGTGTCTGAAGCTTGCATAACTGGCAGCTCTGTGAGAAAACCTTCAGCTGAATTATGGAGACATAACTAAGCCTGAATACTGAAGCCTCAACTTCCTGGCATGAGAACAAATCTGTATTGCAGTTGAACCGGGATATATTGAACTGGAAAGAGATTGCAAAATAATTTGATATTATATACCGTAATGAGGAAAATATATTTACAAAAAATGAGATTGAAGGCATGTACAGGGTGAGCCCATCAAAGATCAGAGCAACAAACTAACGAGCAGCCCAACACCATAAAACACACATTTCGTCCTCGTCGTCTTATATGCACAGCACTTCGTCCTTGCCTACGGTCATGACACTATTAATAATAAGCTTGCCTATGACCTAGACGCATGAGTACATTTCACTCAAGCTAATGATGACCTTCTTGCAGTAATGTGCCACCCACCGGCATGCTGGCAGTGCACCCCTCGCTAGGCATTAGTCGGCCTATCTTGCTTAGTATCAAAGCTGTAGCATGCGGTGCTCAGGGACTGTTTATTTTAAACGGTCCAATTTTGTTGCTATTGCACTGTAAATTGAATAATCATCCATTAAAATGACACTGTTGGCTCCCTCCCACAATACCTTCAGCAGCGAAGCAAGTGAGGGCCGCCTCCAGACTCTAGACTTAAGTTAGCTTGACTATACAGCATAACAGTGATGTGACATGAGAAGTGACTGCACGAGACCTAATGCTACCCTCAAGCACGTGCTACATTAACCTCTGCATGCAGTTTCACAGTGCTAGCACTATCAGGTTCCCAAAACCGCACAACCGACCCGTCTGTGCACACAGAAAATGACTGATGAGTGCCGTTAGGAAATACAAATTCGATATGCATTGCGACTTCCCTGTATGTTTACAGAAGATTTTCAATGGGATAATTGGTGTGTTCGATGTAGGCAATATTTCTGAATATCTGGTTTCAGTATCACCAGTATAAACATTGGTCATTCTTCAAAAGTGCTGCTTGTTTATTTAAATGATTTAATGGCCCTAGGCAGGCATTGCAGAGGAGGGACAAACAAAAAAGTGTCTTGCAAATTCTTATACACATGGTCTGTACATACATGCGCTTTCCTGCGGTCACTGTGCATCATGATACTTTTGAGACCTAAATCGGTGTTTGCCTATTTGAGCAGTGCACACATATGCAAAGGACTCTACATGTAAAGCATGTCTTTTTTTCTTTCCCTACAGGCAGTTGTTCGACATAGATTCGCCTAATGGAAGCAGGAGAAAGATGTGAAACGTGCCAGGACAGCTATGCAATGAAAAATTATGAACCTTGTAAACAAACTACGGCTTCAAGTTGTAAGTTGATGTTTTGCTTTTTGATGTTTTCCATTAGCGCTTAAATGTTGGTAATGTGTGGAATTAACAGATGTCTTGACCATTAGAAACATTCACACTGTATGTAGCATAAGTTACTCCTCTGGGGAAAATTATGTATCTGCACATCTCTGATAATAGGTTTTATAAGGCACTTAAAAAGAGATCATCTCTTTACAACATTAGGCTTTTGCACAAGTTATCCTTTCTCAGCTTGCCGCACAATATACTTTGCTGGATACAAAATTATTTGACAGGACGCAGTGAAAAGCTCTCGATTAATGGATTCCAATCGACAGACGTTTCCGTGCTTTCAAGTGTGCCCCAGGTGTCAGTGCTCGGCCCACTGCTGTTTCTTATCTACGTAAATGACATTGGCTACGGTATAACCTCCAAAATTAGATTGTACACTGATGATTGCATCTTGTACCGAAGAATAAAACATGATTCGGACAGGATAGAACTTCACAATGACCTCAACTGTATTTTATCCCGGTGTCACTCCTGACCTAAGAATCTAAATGTGTCTAAATGCATGTTCGTTTTACCAGAAAGCATAAACCAATCAATACATAATACTATCATTAAACACTGAAATGATCTCTCAAGTAAGCCAGGCAAAATACCTTGGAGTAACATTGAGCTCCGACTTGACATGGAACTGCCATGTATACACCTTACCTCTGAAGGCTGCCAGCTCTTTAAATTTTATCAGACGAAACTTTAAATATGCTCCACAAGATGTAAAAGACTGCTCTACGTAACAAATGTCCACTCAGTTGTAGAATATGCTTGTGTCATATGGGACCCGTACACGCAAGTTCTTAATAACAGATTGGAAAAAATTCAGAACCGAGCCGCCTGTTTTGTATCTCACAACTATTCGCATTGTAGTAGTATCATTGACATCAAAAGTAGCTTAGAATGGCTTTTTCTATCCTCACGTCGGGAATTTTTTCGACTCGTGTTTTTACGAGACATATTTCATTGTCGTACCATACTGCACAAAGATGCTGATCTTTTACCACCTACGTACATTTCCCAGCGTCGAGATCACCTGCATAAGGTTAAAGAAATATCAGCGTGTACCTCAGTTTTTGCACATTCATTTTTTCCACGCACAAGCAGTGCATGGAATAATATTCCGCGCGACATAGCTGTGGCTGCATCCGATTCACAATTTTCTGTTGCGCTAAAAGCTGCTCTGGTTTAACACTGATTTCTGTGGTCTGTATGTCGAATTTGTCTGCATGTCGGGGTCTTATGCCGACGTGGTGGGGGCAACATTCGTTCACTTTACCACGTTTCAAACTTAGCAAATTTATAGTGTGCGTGGCGCCATTACCATGTATTTCCATTTATTTCAGTGTTAATTTATGCTGATATTTTGTTGCATGCTCTTGCTCTGTCCTATCGGAGTGCTTGCATTATCCTCTATTATTGTTTTACTTGTTTATATATGTTTCCTCGGCGCTAATGTATGAAGAATACTGTGGTGCACCCCCTACTGTAATGCCCCTGTGGGCGAATGTAGGTACATGTATAAATAAATAAATGTAAAGGGCCACCCACAAAGTTGTTTTTCGGGCTTTCTATGGACTTCTTTTGTAGAGGAGTTTATATCTGCATATGTCTGTCGATGAGGCATCTTCTATACACTTAACGTGTAAAAAATAATATTAGGTGGAGAACGAGATAATATTATCGGAGCGAGATGCCTGAATGAATGTCAACTATATATGGCGGGACGTTTTTCCCCCAATTGCAATAAAGATATTTCCTCACGCAACAGAACAGATTCTTACGTTTGATAATCACACTGCCAGTCAGTACCTATGGATTGTTCCCATGTAGGACACATACGTTGCTTTATTAACGCAGTAAATATACCACATTCCTGCAGTACGTGCATATTGAAGACAGTTACTGCAACGTTGCCAAAATGTGACAAGCCTGTTTCTGGCAGCGTTACAGCAATGCAGTTTAGTGAGGACATTACATACGTTTCAGTAACATTGCAGGACTTGCTTCAAGAAATGATGAGCTGGAAAACCGTTCTCGCAGAAACAATCTTATATTTCACGGTCTTGCTGAAGAAGATGAAGAAACTAACAAAGCTCTGTTCATTGCGGTGACTAAGGTATTCATCGATAACCTTCAGTTGGATTGTCCTAAAATAGAAAGGTATCATCGGCTAGGTAGAAAGCAGGAAGGGCGCCCTCGTCCTGTCATCGTTAAGCTACTTGACTTTCGGGAAAAAACTCAAGCGTTAAAAAATGCTCATAGGCTCAAAAATTCAGGCATTAGCTTATCCGAGGATTTCTCTGCTCACGTTCGATTGATCCGGAAAAAAAATATGGGATGCAACGCAATCTTATCGTGACAGTGGCTCGAAGGTTCATTTGCGTTATGACCACGTGTTTATTGATAGCGTGCGGTACAACTGGGATGATGTTGAGAAAAGTTTGGTCAAAGATTCGAAATCAACGCCCCAGGACACTGCTGCTGTTAATGCTACTGCTGCCAAGCCACCCGCAGATTCTGACTGACGGGACACCGCCGCCAACCTTCGTGTTCTGAACATCAATGCCAGAAGTTTAGTAAACAAGCTTCTAAATTTTATCTCTTTAATCCTAATTCATTCGCCTGATGTCATTGCGGTCACCGAAACGTGGCTACATGATGGTATAATTGACTCTGAAATAACTCCTCCAGGTTTCGTTGTAATTAGGGCGGACAGGCAGCATGGGAAAGGAGGCGGTGTCGCTCTCTTCATTAAGTCTAGTCTGAAATTTGATGAAATTTCGGTCCCTGTCGAAATAGAGTCAACTTGGTGCAAACTCTACGTAGGTAACAAATCATTTGTTATCGGTGCGGTGTAACGACCACCAGGCACTTCTGTAGACCACGTGCATTCTTTAAGTAATTCTTGTATTCTCATCATATCAACAATCCAAATATAATTATCCTAGGAGACTTCAATCTTCCCGGAATTCAATGGCATACATTATCCATTACTGGTCAAGGCATTGCAATCAGTAATGAACTTGTCAATTTTTCTTTGTCATTTGGATTAAAACAGACAGTTGATAAGTCCACAAGGTCTTCGGCAATACTGGATCTGGTGTTTTTAAGCTCTTCTCTTTTCGCGACGAATTTTACATGCGAAGACGTCGAGGGGTTATCCGATCATAACGCTGTTCTTGTTTCGATCCCATGTTCTATTCCTTCCTCAAAACTAACTTATTCAACATTTCCGGATTTCAGTATAGCAGACGATGTGCCTATCCTGGATATATTAAGTGACGCATTTGAACAGTTTCAGCACCTCAGCATATCATGTGACGTGAATTCTTTAGTAACATTTTTCGAGAACATTGTGAAGGTCTGTATTCAGCGTTTTGTTCCATTAAAAACTAAAAAGCAAAACCACAGTATGCCCTGGATAACAAGAGACATACTGCATCTTTCTCGCCGTGTTGCCAGACTACGCGTTTCCAAGCGCAATGGTAACCCTGAACTTTTGCAACAGTTCAGCGACGCTAAAGAAGAACTCCGTGCCAAAGTTCACTCGGGAAAAGATTTTTACCACAGAAATTCCTTGCCGCAATTAATGAAACACAATCCCCGCAAATTTTGGGCATCCATATTGCCACAGAGCACTAGTCCCAATACCTTCATTATTGATGATAAGCCGGTCTGTGACTCATTAGCTATAGCTACTAGTTTCAACACATATTTTCAGTCGGTATTTACAACAGATAACCTTGAAATGATTACTTTTCCTAGCAACTCTCAATGTTATGTCGATGATATTTCAATAAGCGTCGAAGGTGTTCTGAACCTCATTCTGAACATAAATGTGAAAAAAGTAGTGGTACTGATGATATCCCTAATGTATTTCTGCATCGTTACTCTCTTTGGACCAGCCGCTATTTGACTACCATCTTCCAGAAATCGCTATCACCCGCAACCATCCCCGTAGCCTGGAAGCTTACAAAATTTATTCCCCTGTTTAAAGCTGGCAGCACCCAAATCTTGTCCAACTATCGCCCCATTTCGTTAACTTCACACTCATGCAAATTACTAGAACATATCATTCATAAGCACATTACACAATTTCTTGATGCTAACAATATCTTGTGCAAATTTCAGCATGGGTTTCGGCGCGGGCTCAGTACCATTTGACAACGAATTCACGCTCGACATTGCTAGTTCCCTCGACACGGGCTCACAAATCGACGCTTTATTTATCGACCTTTCTAAAGCTTTCGACACCGTTCTCCACAGCAAACTTCTTTGTAAACTTATTGCAATACTCAAAAACCCGTTACTGGTAGACTGGATATCAAGCTTTCTTTCTAATCGTACACAGTATGTTTCTTCCAACTCCTGTTCATCTGAAACTGTTAATGTATCATCCGGTGTACCACAAGGATCCGTGCTCGGACCACTGTTGTTCTTATTGCGCAGGTTCAGCACCGAAACCCCCAGTACGAGCAATGCTAACCAAATATGGCAGAACGACGCCAGTAACTAGAGATATGGCAATGGAACTGCAGGGGATATGCACGCAAACAAGGTCTCCTGCAGCAATACATATATTCTAGAGGAACCCCTCCAGACTTAGTCTTACTACAGGAAACAACACCCCGACACTCAGGGGTTACACATGTCAGGAGGGCAGTCGCACCGCCACGCTAATCAACAAGAGGGTGTTGGCAATAGAACACAAACAGATAGAAGACACACAAATAGATCATGTAATAACCGAGATAATTCCCAAGAAGAAAACGAAAGCCAAAATCACCTTCGTAGTTAACCTGTATAGCCCGCCAAGGCAAACAAATGGCGATTTCATTAGGCTCTTTGCGGAAGCGAAGATCGCAGGCCATAACAACCTGGTCATAAAAGGCGACTTCAACGCAAAACGTCCAAGATGGGGATACCCTAGAGATGACAAGGGACGCGGCATATGCACGGCGGCAGAGAACACGGGATGCGAGCTTCTGACTGACGAAAGTCAGCCAACCAGGCAAGGCAACAGCGTGAGTCCAGATACGAGCCCGGATCTAACCTTCGTGAGAGGAAGCAGTCAAGCGGAGTGGGAAAATCTAAACGAAAATCTAGGAAGCGACCACTTCATAATCAGGACAAGCATGGTAGCCAACAGCGCCAAAATGAAAATCGGCACGGCACGAATCACGGACTGGGATGCCTTTAGGGCGCACTGCGCACAGCTAGAGGGCGACATCAGATCCACCGAGGAGTGGAACCGAAAACTCAGGCGCATACAAGAGGCACACAGAAAGGAAGTGGATACGACGGAGAAGGCACAGGAAGTGGATAAAAGACTTCTCGGGCTGTGGGAGGCAAGACGGGGGCTCACCAAGCGCTGGAAAAGGCAGAAGCTAAATAGGAAGCTCAAGAGAAAGATCGCTGAGGTAACTGACCGGGCAGAACAGTACGCAGCACAACTGGCAAGACAGGGCTGGCAACAGTTTAGCAACTCGCTGAACGGCACGCTCGGTAAACCCAGGACGTGGCAGATACTCAGGGCTCTCATGGATCCAACCCAAAGCAAAGCGAAAAACAACAAATCAATACAAAGGCTAGTGCATCAATACAGCGGCACTGAAGAACAGCTACTAGAAGAGGCCCGGAACAAATGCTTTGGGAAGGAACAGGTAGAAAGCTACAAGGACGAATACAGAGGCGAAGAGAATGCGAACATAGATAGGCCCATCAACAGGGAGGAAGTGATTGAGGCGATGAGGTCCGCCACCAAGAACACGGCAGCGGGGGCAGATAAGATCAGCCACCCGCTAATCAGAAACCTCAGCGACAAAGCAATAGACTAACTAGTCGAGTATCTCAACAAGCTTTGGCAGGAGGGCGTAGTACCAGCAGAGTGGAAGCATGCAGTGGTAGTCATATACTGCGCCATTTCCTTTCCCCAAAAACCAATTTAAAAAAAATGATACCGAAACCAGGCAAAAAGCTGTCGATCGAGAACCTAAGGCCGATCTCCCTAACATCGTGTCTAGGCAAGCTATACGAAAGGATAATCACCAAAAGAATCCAAACACATCTAGAGAGAGAAAGGCTATACCCAGACAGCATGTTCGGCTTCAGAGCTAATCTATCCACTCAGGACATACTGCTACAACTCAGAGAGGAGGTCCTTACCACAATGCCTAGGGCTGGAGAAAACGTGGTCATGGCCCTAGACATCAAAGGAGCCTTTGACAACGTCCGCCACGCGGCCATTATGGAAGGCATCAACAATACCAATTGCGGAAGAAGGGTTCATAAATACACCAGGGCCTTCTTAAGCGACAGAACTGCAACGATCGGCCTGGGAGAGCTAAGAAGCGATCCTTTCTCCATACCATGCAAAGGCACACACCAAGGATCAGTTATCTCACCATTCCTATTAAACGTGGCGATGATCGGGCTAGCAAGGCAACTGGAAACAATACCAGGAATTCAACACGCGATGTGCGCGGACGACGTCACGGTATGGGTTACCCAAGGCTCGCTCGGGAAGAAACAGGACAGGCTACAGGAAGCGGCCTCCTGTGTGGAGAACTCCACCAAGGAAAGAGGTCTCAAATGCTCGACCGAGAAGTCAGAGCTTCTGAGGGTCGGAAGGCACCCCACCAAGGCAGACCTAGAAGTCCGTCTAGAGGGGCAGAAAATCCCAGAAAAGGACATGATAAGGGTGCTGGGTATGTGGCTGCAAAGGAGTGGGAAGTACAGCTACACCATTCGCCTAATAAGTAAAGCAGCGGAGCAGGTAGGACGAATGATCAGCAGGGTCTCACACAGGAGATATGGCATGAAAGAAGAGGACACACTCAGATTCGTTAACAGTCTGATAGTCAGCCGTGTCACATACTCCTTGCCCTACCAAGTGACAACGAAGACAGACAGGGAGCAGATAGATGTAATCCTGAGGAAGGCATACAAGATCGCTCTCCATCTACCCAGGAATACATCAAACGAAACATTGCTCCACCTAGGAATCAGCAACACGTTTTACGAACTGGGAGAAGCCCTGCTCAGAGCGCAAACTACGAGAATCCGAGGCACGCCAACTGGTCGGGCGCTACTGAAAAGGATAAGGGTGGATACACAAGGTCACAGGGACAAGTACCAGGACGTCCTTGACGGAATCAGGTGAATACTTAGGGTAGCCCCCCTGCCTAAAAATATGGATCCGAACCTGCACGAGGGCAGACGGAAAGCGAGAGCCGAGTATGTGGAACGAGGACTGGCCCAACTTGAAAGCATAGTCTATACGGATGCGTCACTGTACCTAACCGGGAGGAAACGCACGGCCGCAGCTGTGGTGGTCAATCACAAGGGAGACCTGGTTACATGCGCAGCAGCCGGGGTTGCGGACGCAACAGAGGATGAGGAGATCGCCATAGCGTTGGCGGTAGCTAATGGGTCCAGGGAAAACAAATCCCTAAATATATTTACTGACTCGAAGGAGCCATGCAGGAACTACATTGGAAGGAGAATAGGTAGCGTGGCCCTAAACATACTCAGAAAGGAAAATATGCTTGGATAGAAAACACATACACAACCCGGGCACGCAGGCATTAAGGGGAATGAGAAGGCGGACGGCCTCTCCCGCGAGCTCAGTTTCCGAGCGGGGCAACCGGATTACTTCTACACCCAGGCCTGCGACGGGGGGCACGCGGAGCACCTGGGCCTATACAGGGGCATGAGATATAGGTACCCACCGCCACACAGGGCGCTAACAAAGTAGGAGGCGACCGGGTGGCGGAGGCTGCAGACGGGTGTTTTTCCCAACCTGCACCTACTGAACAAGATGTTTCTAACACAGTACAGAGCCACATGCCCTTGGTGCGGGGCGGTGCCGACACTCTACCACATCACGTGGGAGTGTGAGCGAAACCGAACATTCCATCAACACGAACACCCGAGCGCGGAGCAATGGAAGAGCCGGCTCGTCAGCAGCGAGCTCACAGTCCAAAGGACCCTGGTGCAGCACGCTTGTGAGGCAGCGCGGCTCAGCGGAGCCCTGGAATAGGGGCCCGACCTTGCGAGGACAGGACCCGGGACAGCCTGAGACGAGGACGGCGCGGGTACTGCAGCCGCGAATTCCTTAAAAGATCCAATAAAGTTTGCTTACCTTACCTTAGAGTAGCTTTTCAGTGAGGTGGTCGTTCATTATGAACACTAGCACTTGGAAGATTAAGATGGGAAATAAAAATACAGTAAAAGCTCATTAATTTGAACTCTGTTAATTAAAACTTAGAACACTCGATGTTGCAGCACGCCAGTTCTCCGTCATTCGGCAGAAGCAATGCAAGCAAATGCACTTCGCTGATTACTTTTAGTTCTGACAACCCTTCCTAGTAATAAACATGTTTTGGAGCGTAAATAGCATCATATATTCCAGCACTAAAGCTCGCTGCTCCCGCAAATGCATTCCAGTACTTGTTTCTGGCGCATAACTGGCCGATCAATTTATTTATTTGCCACTAGGACCCGAATATTTTCATTCTCAGAATTGCCCGCCACAAACGTTTAGTAGCGCCAGCTCATGATGAGTCTAAATGTGACTGCTTCGGGTTCTGCCCGAGCGGCAGGGCACTATGACCGCTCATTCTAGCGCCCATCCGATAATTAGAACAATTTTTTAAGTCCTTTTCGAGTTGAAATTAACGAGCTTTTGCTGTACATGTCTGCTTCTCTATGTGGCCTTATGTTTCAAAGGCTACTGTGAATACTATTGAAGGGACAGTCTACTGTCGGGGACAAGTATAAAATTATTGGCTCAGATCTTGCCCCATGTTGGCAAGAATGAGGTCAGTAGTTGCCATTTAGGTAGGAATTTATATTTTAATTTGCTCTCAGGTAAAATCTGGTGGCAGTGCCACACCTAGTTGGCATTCCATTTGCACAAGTCAAAGTGACAAGCATGACTGGGCTCCTGTGGCACAAAGGTATCTAATTTCTGTTGTAATTTAAGGGGGTGCAATAGCTCTTTCAAGCAATTACAGCTGCTTTTATTGTTTAACCTTGCTTGATACCCTTTTAAAATGTTTTCAAGAAAGGAATCACTCTACCATGCCGCCTCTATACTTGCAGTGACACTGCCATCACTAGAGCTGCTGCCTGTGAAAGGGTTGCTAGCATTTGTGATAGATATCGCCATTATTATTTGGCTGATAGGTTTTTAAGATCATACTGCTCTCAGCTGTACCTTTAACTAAATCTGAGCATATTGGTTAATATCGCGTTCATCCTCTCATTGCACGTCAGCTATGCGGCACAGTAGTCGTCCATAGAGTTGGATGCAGGTACTGTACTAACTATATATTTTGTCTACAGTTGAGGAAACTATAGCACCATATGGAAAAATTAGGCTTTAAATTCTTCTGTGTTTCTCAGAGCCACATTCGGGTATTCGTTTATTTGGGCAAGCAGCACCCAATTTCAAAAGTCAGTAGGCAGTCCATTTAAGTTTGCAGAGAATGATGTACATATTAAATGTGCTTATTTTTCTGTTCTTTTTTTCCAGAATAGGCACTTGAATAGTGTTATAACTAATCTTATTGTGAGCATGGAGATGCCACACATCTTTATATTGACATCGAAATACTATTTCAACTGCACTGCTTTTGAACGTGTTTTCACACCAGTGTACACTGTGTGGCTAAACTATGTTAGAAGTTGTACCTCATGCTAACTTTGCCATTGACAGGCTGTCTGCATCACACATCACATTAAAGGGAAAGTGAGAACTTTCAAATTTTTTTCTTAGCAAAATCTGATAGTTCAGCATTTCATGGCTTTGTTACCGCTTGTCCGGGAGCGAAAGATGCATTTATTTAAAAGAAATTCGGATTCGAAGTTGAAAAAGTTTTTCCCGCCACTCCGATCAAACTCCGGAACTCTTATGACGTCACGGCGAACTATTATGACATCATAGGACGGAGTGACGTAAACGTAGACTTCGTGATTTCTGGATACTAGCGTTGCGGTCTAGCAGCAGCCGAAATGAAAGCTACCGCCGCCGCACGTTGAAGGCATCTATCGGGGTTTGCTACCGTCGCTTCGTTTACGTTTGCACCGGCGTCTTGCAGCGTTACGATGGATCCCGTTCCCGAACCTGAGGATGAAGTTCTCGCAAAAACTCCGGCTTAAGGCGCCCGTGTGCTGTGCGATTTCAGTGCACGTTAAAGATCCCCAGGTGGTCAAAATTATTCCGGAGCCCTCCACTACGGCGCCCCTTTCATTCTTCTTTCACTCCCTCCTTTATCCCTTCCCTTACGGCGCGGTTCAGGTGTCCAACGATATATGAGACAGATACTGCGCCATTTCCTTTCCCTAAAAACCAATTATTATTATTATTATTATTATTATTATTATTATTATTATTATTATTATTATTATTATTATTATTATTATGGCAACACAACGTAACCACCTTATGAACGCTATCAGTGACGTGCCTACTTGATTTGGTCTATCGGTGTTTAACGTCCTAAAGCGACTCGGGCTCTGAGGGACGCCAATCATTATTACTCGGGCTCTGAGGGACGCCAATCATTATTATTATTATTTCAGCGACCTCAGCTCCTCTGATCGTGCGATGCTTTTGAGGAAGCACGGTTAGGTAAGGCGCCGGCGGGTCGTTTCCCCCTTCCGCCGTGAGCAGCCATTGCAAATTAAATATCATAACCCCAGTGCGGGGAGTCGCGAGGGGCCAGGACAAGGTCGGCGCGTTGCGTCCATCGGAGGCTGGCTGGGGCTTTGAGGCCAACGGATTGTGATTCCTAGAACGGCGCGGTTGCACGGTGCAGCAGGCGGCGTCGAGGTCTACCACGGTTGTAAGGGTCAGGCTATTTATTTTTTGCCACAAAAAGCGGATGGGTGCTCAAGAGCGCTCGCGTTTAAAGCTGGCGGCTTAAACGTAAAGCCGACGCACGACGCTTCAACGGCTTCCGCGTATTTACGGAGGTACGGGGTTCACTGGATCGGGCTCTCTCGCCCACTTGCATGTATGTACCTTCAGATGTGTATTGTGAATGGATTAAATTAGCCAAGAGCTCGAAAAAGAACAGCTCCGCCCAACTGCCGAAGCTATTGACTGTCACAACGCGCACCTCGCCGCGCAGCCGAATCGGTCTGGCCGGGCCGGCGGCTGCTGGCGCACTCGGTGCGAAATAGAGACACGCTCCAAGTCTCCGCCAGAGCGGTCAGAGTGCGCCGAAGGTGCCGAACGCGTCGGCGATCAAGCGTAGTTGGAGTATTGGCCCCGAGAACAAACACTGGTGCCGCTGCGATCGCCGCAGTGTGACGTCACGGCAAGGATTGTCAGCCTGGCGGCCGGCGCGCTGGCTGTTTTCGTTCGTTTCCGCGCGCTAATTCACAGTCATGGAGACTTAATTACTGCTCAGTGCCGCAGTGCAAATCACGTAAAGAAGCCGGTGCTAGCTACCACTTCTACCCGAAGTCGTCAAAAATGAAGAAGGCTTGGATGATTAAATTAAAAATGGGGAAGCAACCGTCAGCGTCAGCTGCTGTTTGCAGCAAGCATTTTAAAGAAGACTGTGTACCCGGTTTACAAGACACTATGTGAGTCCTCTGCCGACGCTTTTTCGTGCTGGTTGTCAGCGATTCTCTTTATAATTATCAGGTTACAAGTATAGGAAGCTGGTGCCGGAAGCGATTTCATCCGTCAATCTTCCTGTGTGTCCAAGTGATGCAAGGCGATCGCACTTGGGATTGACGAGGCGGCGGCTCAAGTCAGTCATACCTTGTTCGAGCTGTCCTTCGCTCTATTTTTCGTCACTGAATGTTCAGGCGTTTATTTAAACCACGCGAAGTCATTGAAAACGGCTTCCGCGGTAATAATAATAATAATTGGTTTTTGGGAGAAAGGAAATGGCGCAGTATCTGTCTCATATATCGTTGGACACCTGAACCGCGCCGTAAAGGGAGGGATAAAGCTAGGACTGACAGCTAGGACGAGTGACCATTTGGTACAAAATATAAAGCCACAGGTATTACCTCAGTAACTACACAAGAAATCTCTTCTACCCGCTCGCATAACCACACTTAGCAGAAAATGACATAGTTTTCAATATGTGCGGAGATTTAGTAATGTCCCTGTACATGCACAGAGTATATTAGATGACACGCATTAATTCTGCTGTTTATTTTTCTTTCAATGCTTTAGCAGTTCCAACCCAGAGTCTAGACCACCACGCAGCAAGTTCAGAAGGTACTGACCACTTTCGTTTTTCACACGCAGCTGTTTTTTTGCATTGCTTGTATTTTTTTCTTCCAGAGGTTACCTTGCAGGTGCAAAAGCTTTGCAAAGATGCTGGAGTACAAGTGAATACAACAAATGGCATTTTCAAACATGAACAGCTCACAGCTATTTAAAAAATTTCAGATGAAAGTGACTTGCTTGTGTGCACAGGGATAGGATCCTTTGAGTTGTTTTATAACATCACGGAATTGTTCACAGAAGCACGCGTCTTGCAGACAACCCGCAGAGTCTGTATAAGCAATGATGAGCTGTCCTCTTAACATTCATGAAGCTGTATCATGAGCTCACATTCTCACTGCTGGCTGTGCTGTTTCAAGTTCACTGCACAATTGCGTCTAACTTGTTCAGAGAGTCCATTGTGATCCTGGCCAGCATTTTATAGCATGCAGTATTTTGACCAGAAAAGGCCTGCGTGGTCACCTGCCTCACAACTTACTTAAGGAGTACAAGGACACGAGAATGGTGCTCGACTGTAGAGAAATAGAAATTGAGCGGCAAAAAGACCTCACCTCACGGCTGCTAACATACAGCCATTACAAACGTGCCTACACTGCAAAGGTGCTGGTGAGTGAGACTCCAGGTGTTCTAATTAGCTATATAAGCCCAGCATATGGTGGGAAAGCATTGGATACATATATCACAAAACACTGCAAAGTGCTTGACAAATGTATGCCACATGTTGACAGCGTCATGCCGATAAAGGATTTCTTATCAGTGAACTCTGTAGAGAAAAAAAAATGTCAAGATGATCAGACCTCCCTTTATTATGGAAAAACAGCTCATAACAGAGGAGACAAAAATAATCAGTCAATCGCAAGTGCTCGTGTGCATGTGGAAAGAGCGATTCAAAGAATGAAACTCTTTCGTATTTTGAGAAATTGGTTCGATCTCGACCTTCTGCCATACATAGACAACAATCTCAGAGTAATTGCTGGCACAGTGAACCTATCGAAGCCTTTGTTTAAGGATAACAAGGTTCTGTTCCGCTTGTAGGTCACTGGGCTTGAGTGTATGGAGTAAACAGATCAGTGTTGTATGTTTCATGTGTGTTGTAAAATATGTATTACTGTCATATCATCTTCATTTGTAACATTCAGAACAGTATGTAGTCAGAAAAACTTCACTCCCTGAGTTTATTATTTCCTCAAAACACAGTTAAATCACAGATCCACCGTAGAGAGAGGGCAGGAAGACGGGATTCTTGACTACACATAACAAAGTGAACAGGAATTGAAGGGGAGCTTCAGTATGCTAGCCAATGATTTCACAAGAAGGCTTTGTTTCCGCAAGATGGGTGTGCTTCACAAAGAACTCGAAAAAAAGCCTTCTGAGGCACATTTGTTAAAGGGACACTGAGGAGAAATTGAAGTTGGCTTGTATTGATAGAATACCAGCTCCTGATCACAGAAACCCCAATCTTAGTGCAGCAAGGTTTGATTTCCCAGTAACATGACTATACATTACTTTGATGTCAGTTCTTGTGAAAGCTGTTTTAAGTAATGAACCTGTTTTAAGTAATGCTTAATTAGTGCAATGTTTTTAACGCATTTACTGTGTCATGGGTCACCAGTGAATCACGTGTATTTCTGTTGCGTGGCACGAACACTAAGTGGTGCTATGAAGCCTTGGGACAGCTAAGATTTTTCTAAGCGGCTGCAAAACACACACATGCCAGGTTGCTGTTGCCATCAGTTATCTGTTCCAATAAGTTGACCTTGCTGGAGGCATACTGGTGGGTCATGCCACAAAGGCGGCCTACCGGTGTGCCGCAACACACAAAGATGAGGGCCCCAAAATTGCTGCCACAATGAACGTGTTAATTCAAAATTCCTTTTGGACAAGCCACTGCAAAAGCTTCAAGACATTTTTACTTGCCAGAAGAGCAGCAGATTGTTCTTGAACCAATTTAGTGGATGTTTACTAAATTTGGTGCATGTGCATTCTCAAAAGAATTCGTTATGACAGTGTAGTTCACTATGCTGCACAGTGATGAAAGGGCATATGGACAAAGGTTTGCATTCTAGTTCGTATGTAACCAAAGTACGTTTTTATTTCTGCTGTTTCAGCACACATCAGTGCCAACTTAGATACGACAGTGGTCCAATTGAAAAACAGCCTGCCATCCATGCTATCAAGAGAAGTCAAGTAAGGTGACAGGAGATCAGCCTCGTCATACTTTTGACAGATTGGAGTTGTAACATTGTGGAAATTGTAACGTTGTTTAATGCCTAAAAGTCTCGTAAAAATTGCTGTAGATAGTCACAGTGTGTCTGCGTTTAAGAAAAAACTGAATATTCTTTTTCCTCCTGCTATAAATTTCAGCTAACTTTGTATACTTATGCGCAATTGTGCAACCAGCGAAATGGACGCAGGACTAAAAGCAAGTGGGCAAACACACAACACAACAACAGTGGTGTTGTGTTGCGTGTGCGTACTTGCTCGTCCTGCGTCCGTTTCACTGGTTCCACCATTGTGCATTATGAACCACTAGCCCAGCAATTTATTCTGTATACAGCCGACGACAGAAAATTCAGACGCCTGATTTTTCGGACATGCTTAATTTTTCGGACTTTTACGCAGAACCGCGACGTGGCCCATAGAGCCAATATATAAGAGGGCCTAAGATTTCGGATGCACCGCAACTGACTGCTCGATTTTTCGGACCTCGTTTGCACTCGCTGCCAGTACCTAAGCCGCCATATAATGCGTAGTGGGACCTCATTAATTCAAACTGCAGGAGAGATTGAAAACTTCATCAAAGAAAACAAAATTCAAGCTTAAAGGGGCCATGACATGGTCGTTCTTCATATTGTAGTTTTGTGCTTCAGTAACTAATACAAGAGCTAATGATTCAATTTCCGAAATTTGGCTCCCCTGGACGCGCTGTATATTCCATAAAATGCGATCGAAATTGAGACCGAGAGACTCCTCCCACCGGAAGCGGCCGCCATATTGAGTTCTCTCATGACGTCACTACGGCATGCATGGAGCAACGTCGATTCCTCCGCCGGCTGTCGAGGTAGTCGGACGTGCGTTCGACGAGCTCTGTCGACATCGGGGATTGCGAAGCACTCAGGGCCCTGGGTGCTACCCTTCTTGGCTGGAATCAACGACAAAGGACGCCCGATCAGCGGATTCACCGAATTTCACAAGGTGGGACCGTATTTTCCTACATTTCATGCCCGTGAAGTCGCCACATGCCACATGGGACGCTAAGCCTACTAAGGCCTAGGGGCAAGACGGAAGACAAAGGAGGAGACCGAGGCCTAACGGCCCCGCTAGGCGACTCCGTACGACATGGATGTCGTAGAAGGGACGGATATCGATCCCAGCGAATTGAAAATTCCTGGACAGTGGTTCAAGGCAAAAGGAAACAGGAAGATAGTCACGGCGGAGACGGACAATGGTGGCCACGTGGACAAGGGCCAAGATGAGCGGAGACGAGCGGCGGACAGGCGTGAAGAGAGACGACTAGCGGCGAAGTCAGTGGAAGGGCAATTCACAAGAATTCCAAGCGGCTTCGAGAAGATCGTTATGAGACCTCAGGGGGTCTCGAGCAACTGCTGAAGCACGGAGGCGCTTTCCTGGCTGACGCAATCAGCAAAGCGGCCGGCACCAACGATAGAGGCATGAACGGCATCATAACATTCAATACGAAACAGCAATCCATCCTCATTGCTACAGAGCACGAAGCGAAAAGAGACAAATACGCAGCGGTCAAAGAACTCACGATAGGAAACGAGAAGGTGGCAATAAAAGCCTACGTGGCGGCACAGGAGAACAGCGGCAAAGGCGTAATCTACGACGTCCCATCCTTCTGGACGGAGGAAGAAATCATGGAGAGACTCGAATACTTCAAAACAAGGAACCCCTCAATTCTAGGGGTAAGAAGACAAGGAAAATACTCCAAGGCTGTACTCATTCTCTTTGAGGACAGGAATCTTTCGTGGCAGGTCTACCTCTCCCCCGCACCGACTAAGTGCGTACTCTACAAAAAGAGATACGAAGTTTGCTACGCATGTGGCCGTATGGGCCACAGAGCGGACGTATGCCCGGACCCCAACAACAAGAAATGCAGACAATGCGGAGAGAACAACCCGCAGGAAGACCACCAATGCAAGACCAAGTGCCAGCTCTGCGGCAAGGAGCACTCACTTGGCGACAAGAAATGCAAAGAGATATACAGAACCCCGTACGAGGTCAAGAAAAGAATATGGGAGAAGAAGATCGAGAAACAGGAGCAGCTGCAAAGACAAGCCCAGCAACGGGAGCAGGCCGCGGACACAGTTAACGAGCTCCGCAGGGACGGCAGCTTCCCAAGGTTGGGAGAAGACAAGAAGGGCCAGGCGACCCCCGGGAGCCAGGAGGCCCCCAAAGAGCACAGAAGATCGAGGTCCAGAGACCCCAAGAACCCCTGGGGCAAGACGCGGAGAGACCCGAGCAGGGACCCGAAACAAGTAAGCTTTGTAGAAGGGCCCTCCCAGGCTAAAGATGATAAGGATAGGGCGATCGAACAGCTAAAAAGGAAGATAGAGGAGCTTCAAGGGCTCCTAGCCAATTTTATCAAAGAACAGAAGGAGGATAAGAGAAAGGCAAAAACGGAATCCCCCTCTCGCACACAACTAGCACAGCCAAAACAGATAGTCCAACAGGTCAGCCCCCCAGCACCCAAACCGCAAGCAATAGCAGGCGAGGCGATGGAGGAGGCAGAAACAATCAGGAGACCCCCGCTCAAATGTAGGGGGGAGGAAGAGGCCGACATATGGATAGCATTCAAGAAAGAGGGAGAAGCCAATTGGGCCGCAACTAAGTCAAATCAGGCAGAACTCAGAGAATTCATGGCACAAATGATGATTGCACACAATCAAGCGCAAGAGAACGCAAACCAAAAACACGAAAGCCTAGTCGCAGAACTACAGGCGCAGAGAGTATAACTGCAAGCGCAGAGAGCAGAGCTACAAATGCAAAGAGCTGAGCTGGTTGCCCACGCGTAGCGGCAAAAAAACGTTGAAGGAATTCTAACTACGCTACAACATGGCCAGAAACGTTCGAAATAATTCCGTAATTTGGCAATGGACCTGCCGAGGGTTCCAACGCAAGCGAGCGCTACTGCAACAATACATAGACACCCTAGAAGAAAAGCCGCTGGCAATAGCGATGCAGGAACCGGTAAACTAGCAACCCTCCCAGGATATCAGGCATTTCACAGTCATAGGGGAGAGAAATCACACGTAACGGCTCTAGTGAAAAGAAACATAGCGACAATTGAACACGAAATCAACTCTAAAGACATAGAAGGGGTTTTAGTAGAGATGCTCACGGGGCGAAAGGAAGAGCCGAGCCTCTTTCTCTTAAACATCTACTCGCGGCCAAAACAACGGAAAGTCAGATTCAGGGCCATCTTTAGGAGGGCCCTGAAGGCGGTGGGGAGAAATCCCCTGATTATAGTGGGCGACTTAAATGCGCAACACGAGTAGTGGGGCTACAGAAGAAGAGACGGCAAGGGCAGACAGCTATGGGAGGACATACAGGAGCTAGGTTTTACAGTACACACCAACCCAGGCTGCCCGACCAGAAGAGGCAATAGCGTGATGGCGGACACCACGCCTGATCTGATGCTCTCCAAGAACGCAATAGCGGTTACTTGAGAGAATACAGAGCAAGACTTGGGAAGTGACCGTTATATAATAGCCACAACATTAACGAAAGGGGTGAGGGAAAACCGGCTAAAACAGCCGAAAGTCACGGAATGGGACAGATTTAGAAAATGACTGGGGGAAATCTCGATTGGAACCATCACGGACATTGGGGATTGGACAGATACACTAAAGAGACACGTCGCCGAGGCGACGATATCTTTAGAGGGTTCAGAGGCTCCAATAATAGCCGACAGCAGGCTCCTCCACAT
>JARKHS020031785.1:0-77990 GCA_030143305.2 Amblyomma americanum | reverse complement strand
TTATGACTTATCTATGTTATGTCGCTTGGCCGCAGCAGATCATTCCAGCCTCGCCTTGTACACATCATCCGACATAGCGCAAGGCAGCGCGCCGACCACTGCGAGGAGCAAAGCTGTAGCCCCATTTATCCTCCTAGCGTGACGTCACACCAGCGAGCGCCCTCTCTCGGTAGCGCCGCAGCAGCGACGCGCAAGGCTTCGCCTCTACCATCGATGCCGCGAGCTGGGGCCCCGTCTCTCGGTCTGGCGTGACGTCACACCAGCGAGCGCCCTCTCTCAGTAGCGTCGCAGCAGCGGCGCGCAAGGCTTCGCCTTCACCATCGATGCCGCGGAGCTAGGGCCCCGTCAGGTTCAGGTTCAGAAAAGTCGTTCTCGTTCTTCTTCTGTCTCCGTAGCTCACTGATGCTTCCTCTTTGCATTCTGCCGAGCTGCCTTGTTCGTATGCACCATCGTAACATCTGGCTGTATGACTGCCGTGGCGAGAGGAGTGGAGCTGTTTTATATAGCTGGTGTGACGTCACTCTGACCGTAGCGCCCCTGGTGAGAGGAGCGGGAGTTAGGCCGCCGTTGGTGGCTACTGCCTCGCCTCGCGACGGCGTGAGATGGGGCCCTGTTTTTACACAGCTGGTGTGACGTCACACAGACCGTAGCGCCCCTGGTGCGAGGAGCGGGAGTTAGGCCGCCGTTGGTGGCTACCTCCTCGCCTCGCGACGGCGTGAGATGGGGCCCCGTTTTTACACAGCTGGTGTGACGTCACTCCAGGTCACGTGGTGTGACGTCACGCAGCCAGGTCACGCTAAAGGTAAATGGTGCCTACCACCGCCTCGCCACGGAACGGGCTGAAGTGCGACCTAAAGTAGTATTGCTTCGCAATAAAAGACGAACGTGTGCTGAGCGATACACCCGCTGCGGTGGCTCAGTGGTTGGAGCGCTCGGCTACTGATCCGGAGTACCCGGGTTCGAACCCGACCGTGGCGACAGCGTTCCGATGGAGGCGTAATGCAAAAGACGAGCGTGTGCTGAGCGATACACCCGCCGCGGTGGCTCAGTGGTTAGAGCGCTCGGCTACTGATCCGGAGTACCCGGGTTCGAACCCGACCGCGGCGACAGCGTTTCGATGGAGGCGGAACGCATAAGACGAACGTGTGCTGTGCGATGTCAGCGCACGTTAAAGATCCTTAAATGGTAGTGGTGGCGGTGGTGGTGGTGGTAAAACTATTGGATGCACTGGGGCGGGTTTTAGAGGAGTGGAGGGCTTTACCTCTCCCTTGCCTGGGTGGCAGTCATCGTTCCGGGACACCATTGGTGGTAGCCACTGCCCACGCTCTCTGAACCAGAGCGCTCTTGGATTCCAGGTCCAAGCAGCTGGACAAGGTTGCCTCCCAGCCCTCTCTCGTTGGCTTATTTACTTTATTTCCGAATTTTTCTGGCCCGCTCATACCATATGATATGCGTCTGCCCCCTAAGAAAATTTACATCACCCCGAAAAAGTTGGGTCCATGTGTTTTAGAATCAACCCGCCGCGGTGGCTCAGTGGTTAGGGTAGTAGTAGTAAGTGGTTGTTATTAAAATAATAATGAAAAGGAAGGAAAAGATTTTTGCTAGCCCCGGCATCTGCCATCGATACTGAAGCAAGTTGTTCGGGCGCTCGACTACTGATCCGGAGTTCCCGGGTTCGAACCCGACCACGGCGGCTGCGTTTTTATGGAGGAAAAACGCTAAGGCGCCCGTGTGCTGTGCGATGTCAGTGCACGTTAAAGATCCCCAGGTGGTCGAAATTATTCCGGAGCCCTCCACTACGGCACCTCCTTCTTCCTTTCTTCTTTAACTCCCTCCTTTATCCCTTCCCTTACGGCGCGGTTCAGGTGTCCTACGATATATGAGACAGATACTGCGCCATTTCCTTTTACCAAAAACCAATCATCACCCCCACCCCGCTATGTAGAGCTTATATGGGTGCCTGCGCATTCCGGGAATCCCGGAAACGAGGCCGCCAACCTTTTAGCCCGAGGTTCTTTAAACCGGGTTCAGGTGACCTCGGATCGGGGATTCGCGAGGGAGCGAATGCACTCGTTCAGCGAGATGACGCAGGCCTACAGAGCCTCGCGCCAGCTCTACCGCCCGCCCCACGCCTCCCTAGATAACAAACACGCAACACGCTGGCGCAAACTACCGACACACACACTCCACTCACCCCTGACCCTAGCCCACTATCACCCCTCCTTCCCCACTCCTGCCTGCACCTTGTGCCCAGAACCATTCGCCTCTTCCCTCCCCATCCTCTCCCTCTGCCCGGTGGACCCTCCCCCGCGCGGCCTAGAGGACCTCAAAACCAGGGAGGACTGGGAGACCCTGCTGCGCTCGGAGGACCCGGCCGTGCAGACAGTCGCCAGCGGCCGGGCTGCCAGTGTTATGGACCTTAGGGACATAAACACTGGAGTGCTGTGGGGTCGTGCGGAGACCCAGGGGCTTGCCCCGACTTCCTCTCCAACAATAAAGTTTCTCTCTCCTCTCCAGTTGGACCCGTTACAGATACTCTACGGGGTCCGGACATTCGCTCATGCAACATATATGCCTTACGCATGTAGCATATGTTGCGCACACATCGATTCTCAGTGGGCACACACCACGGACGGTTGCAGAAAAGAGCTCTGCGCACACTCATATTGATGCCTACGCCAAACTAAAATTCTCTATTCTAACAATGCATACAGATAACAATGAAATGTCATAAGTGCAGGACACGTGTGTGCTGTCCTCCGATTTGCCTCGTCTATTGCTGCAAGCAACTCGGGCTTTGAAATTGGGCTTGCGATTCCCTCGGCGTCGGCTGTAGATGGGAGCTAATCGACATATGCTGGAATGGCAGCCAAGGTCATAGGAGCCCCTTCCTTTCTTTTCTCTCCGTTATACCTTCCCTCACGGCGCACTTCAGCTGTCCGGCGAGATTTGAGACAGATATTGCGCCATTTCCTATCCCCAACAATCAATTTACAATTACCACAGGTGAAGTCTCAGGCTGCTGCTCCCCAGCTACCGCACTGGGGTAGACAGGTAAGTCTTGAATGTCCCGATGCAAAACAAAATTGAACACCAGCGAGCTCGAGTGCTCCTATACGATATTCCGCACTTATGCATCCAAAACCGTCTGCTAAATTCGAAATGTTATCAGTGCCAATACCAGCCAACCGTATAATTCAAAAGGCACATCTTGAACGCAGCCCACAAGGCTGAACGTGTAAAATATCTGCGTCGCGTACTGCGGAGGCATCCGAGAAAGAAACGGTAGCGACAGCCACGTTATGCTCCGAAACAACGCAAGTTGTGCCGGTCTGGCAAAAATGTTACCGAAAGTATATTCTCGTATTTCTTGAAAAATGACGCCGGAAACTTCCTCAATACTGTGCGCTTCTTGAGCACATCAAAAGCTTAATACCATCTCTGGATAGGCGAGCAGATTTTAAAGCAGGAAGACACTTTTTTCAGAGTCGTAGGAGCCATTTGTGCCACAACTTCTACATTCTTTGATAATTAATAATAATTGATTTTTTGGGGAAAGGAAATGGCGCAGTATCTGTCTCATATATCTTTGGACACCTGAACCGCGCCGTAAGGGAAGGGATAAAGGAGGGAGTGAAAGAAGGAAGGAAGAATAGGTGCCGTAGTGGAGGGCTCCGGAATAATTTCGACCACCTGGGGATCTTTAACGTGCACTGACATCGCACAGCACACGGGCGCCTTAGCGTTTTTCCTCCATAAAAACGCAGCCGCCGCGGTCGGGTTCGAACCCGGGAACTCCGGATCAGTAGTCGAGCGCCTTAACCACTGAGCCACCGCGGCGGGCATTCTTTGATTGAAAAATTTGTTTTGGAGGAAAGGAAAGGGCGCAGGGCCTGTCTCACATTTTAGCCGACAAGTGACCCGAGCTGTAAGGAAGGGGACGAAATAGTAGAGAAGAAAGGAAGAAAGAGGTGCCGTGGTGGTAGTGGTTTTATTAAAATAATAGTAAAAAGGAAGGAAAAGATTTTTGCTAGCCCCGGCATCTGCCATCGATACTGAAGTACCTGAGCTGGGGCAGCGGAAATAAAGGATAGCAGGCAGAATGGAGAAATGAAATGAAAGAGGTGAGGGGACAGGAAGAGAGGATAGGGGGAGAAGTAATATGTACAAACCATTTACACAACAAGAAATGTGTCCAGATTGTGTGCGTGATTAGTTCATTTTAGAGGAATTAAATCACACACGCGCACAGCACTGTGTTGGCTACAACTGGAGTGGGGCGTCCAGTTATTAATCGTTCAAGGTAGAACCCGCGGAGCGTTCGGTCACTGCGTGTAACTACCTGACGGAGAACAGACGGGACGTCAAGCCCGTGTGTTCGAGGAATGCACACAGGCTAACCAATGTTCGCTCACTAGTGCGCGCACTGCCCTGCGGCCACAATAGCGTCTTGGTGGAGTGTGGTAGTATGCCCTGCGCCCTATAGGCCGCGAGCATATCGCGACGAGCATTTGTTTGTTTTGGAGGAAAGGAAAGGGGGCAGAGCCTGTCTCACATTTTAGCCGACAAGTGACCCGAGCTGTAAGGAAGGGGACAAAATAGTGGAGAAGAAAGGAAGAAAGAGGTGCCGTATTAGCGGGCTCCGGAAAAATTGGCCGACAGCTGCTCCCTTGCTGCGGCGGCTACCATCCCCGCCCTGCGACTGCACAGCCAGCAACACGCAACCTTCCTGGGCTCCTCCACCATGGCGGAGTTGATGGGGATCCGGCTCGGGCTGGACTTGCTGCTCACCCTCGGCCCTCCGCCGCCCAGGAGTGCTCTGCTGTGCGACTCCCGCGCCGCCCTCAGCCGCCTGCAATCTAACGGCCGCGGTACTCCACTAGCGCGGGAAATTCGCTCGGCATCGAGCGCCTCGCGCAGAGAGGATGTGCCGTGCGTGCACAGTGGGTGCCCGGTCACTGCGGCATCGCCGGCAACGAAGAAGCTGACGACCTCGCGACTGCTGCACACCAACTACCTGCTAGCGATCAGCCCCTTGCGCTGGAGGACGTGCGTGCGGCCATCCACGACCATCTCCGAAAGCAGCAACCCGACCCACGCATAGCAAGAGGTGAGCGCATCGACAGTATCACCGGCTGTCGCGGACTTACACGGTCACAACGTGCAATGATCCTCCGCGCGCGCGTTGGCTGCGTGTGGCGCGGGGAACGACGGGTGCGTCACGGAATCGCGACGAGTGATGTGTGTGACGGATGCGGTGCAGTGGAAACACTAGAACACCTGCTCCTTCACTGTGCCGCATTCGCCGATGCTCGTCGCGATATGCTCGCGGCCTATAGGGCGCAGGGCATACTACCACACTCCATCAAGACGCTATTGTGGCCGCAGGGCAGTGCGCGCATTCGTGAGCGAACATTGGAGAGCGTCTGTGCATTCCTCGAACACACGGGCTTGACGTCCCGTCTGCTCTCAGTCAGGTAGTTACACGCAGTGGCAAAACGCTCCGCGAGTTCTAGCTTGATCGATTAATAACTGGACGCCCCACTCCAGTTGTAACCATCACAGTGCTGTGCGCGTGTGTGATTTAATTCCTCCAAAATGAACTAATCACGCGCACAATCTGGACACATTTCTTGTTGAGTAAATAATTTGTACATATTACTTCTCCCCCTATCCTCTCTTCCTGTCCCCTCACATCTTTCATTTCATTTCTCCATTCTGCCTGCTATCCTTTATTTCCGCTGCCCCAACTCAGGTGCTTCAGTATCGATGGCAGATGCCGGGGATAGCAAAAATCTTTTCCTTCCTTTTTACTATTATTTATTAAACAACCACTACCGCCACCACCGTGGCTTAGCTCCCCAATACCAGGATATATATAGCGAGAGGTAGGTTTCCCTGACTCAGCTTGTTTTCACATCCTCTTCTATTGGTTGCCGTTAACTGACGTTTTCCATAGGCTCCATCTTGGCGGCTATGCGCCGTCCGCGGCGGAAAAACGCTATGGCGCCCAGTGTGCTGTGCGATGTCAGTGCACGTTAAAGATCCCCAGGTGGTCGAAATTATTCCGGAGCCCTCCACTACGGACCTATTTGTTCCTCTCTTCTTTCACTCCCTCCTTTATCCCTTCCCTTACGGCGCGGTTCAGGTGTCCAACGATATATGAGACAGATTCTGCGCCATTTCCTTTCCACCAAAAACCAATTATTATTATTATTATTATTAATATTATTATTATAATTATTATTATTATTGTTATTATTATTATTATTATTATTATTATTATTATTATTATTATTATTATTATTATTATTATTATTATTATTATTATTATTATTATTATTATTATTATTATTATTATGCGCCGTCTATTAAGCTCGGCATTCTCTAATCTCCGTTTGGCATGTTGTTCCTCTCTCTGTTCGGGCGTTTCCGCTGCTCTGCTCGCCTTCTTACGCTCATCCTATCTTTGTTCAGTAGCCAAGTGGCAGGCGCCACTTTAGGATCGCAAGAGTTAATCTTCACTTGCCTAAGAGTTAATGTTCACTTGTCTATACCACCGCTTAGCAGCGACTGGACTCTCCTTCTCTGCATCCAGGTCAAACGTTGTTATGCAGCCGCCCATTACGTCTCTCCCTCTCCCCCTTTTGATACGTGTCCCTTTGGACCCAAGATAATAGACCATATTTTTGAAAATATGGCGGAGTGCTTGAAGCACTCTGTCACGGGTCGGTCCGGTATAGCAGTGCCTCCGGGATCGGCCTGGGGCATACCAGGACGCGCCTTTTCTTTCTGCCGTTTCATCTTTCAACTCGCCTACTTTCAGCACGAGGCAGCGTTTCTGGCTCGGCTTGAGCAAGTGGGCAGGCCTGTACAGTTTTAATTTCATTTTTCCTGTCACCAGCAGCAACAGAAACCGCCCCTTTTAGAGGCAATGCTGCGCATGCGACGCGCAGTTCGGGTGACAGTGCGGCGCGCGGCGAGTGGGCGCATCAGCGGGGCGTCTCTGGTTGGTTACCATGGTATCGGCGCATGCGCACAACTGCTCAACCGTGTGGCTTCACAAGCGGTTCCGATGGATGAGAGTGCGCGGGGCCGCGGCGATGGCGATGTGCACGCTGCACTCCTGCTCGTCTCCGGTCGCCATGGTAACGGCGCAGGCCCACAACAGTTTTCCCTGGCTCACGTCGAAATGCTCCACTAGTAGCGCTCGGCTACTCATCCGGAGTTCCCGGGATCGAACCCGACCGCGGGGGCTGTGATTCAATAGATGCAAAACGCTAAGGCGCCCGTGTGCTATGCGATGTCAGTGCATGTTTTTTTTAATTGGTGTTTTGGGAAAGGAAATGGCGCAGTACCTGTCTCATATATCGTTGGACACCTGAATTGCGAAGTAAGGGAAGGGATAAAGGAGGGAGTGAAAGAAGAAATGAAGGAAGAGGTGCCGTAGTGGTGGGCTCCGGAATAATTTTGACCCCCTGGGGATCTTTAACGTGCACTGACATCGCACAGCACACGGGCGCCTTCAGTGCACGATAAAGGTCAACATTTGGTCGAAAAAAACTCCGGAGCCGGAGCCCTGCACTACGGTACCTCTTTCTTCCTTTCTTCTCTCAGTCTATTATTTTGACCCCTTCCTCATGCAGCTTGGTTCACTTGTCGGCCAAAATGTGACAGGAAGTGTCCATTTCCTTTCCTCCAAACCAAATTTTTCAATTTTCTAGAGTGTAGGGGAAGTTGTGGCACAAATGGTTCCTACGACTCTAGAACGGAACGGAAAGACTTCTTAAACTATGGATTTACATCATCACCCGGAACTATGCGAGGCGCATATATATGCGCAATCAAGGAGGCGGCTCACAACCTAACCCGCGGGTAGGGTTACCCTGAGAAATCTAGGACCGCATGATACAATATCGGGTAGAAATGCGGAGGCAACATTACCGACCGAAGTGAGAAAATTACTATTAAACTGATTCCAAAAGACATGCACCCTGTTTTTACGAAGGCAGGAGGAAGCAAGAGAAAGCCCTTGAAGCCAAGCAGAGGTTCGGAATACACAGCCTATGTGGACGCGGCGGAATACAATGCAGGCGACTGCTTTTTGCTTCCGTAGGTATGAACGACTCGGGTGAAACATTAACGGCCGGTTCGGTCAATACAAAGAACTCCGGGGGAGCGGACGAGGCAGCAGTCGTCATGCAATGGTCTGTACCAAAGCAGTCACCATATTAGCGACGCGCAGGTCGTTATAAACAATTTCGTGCGTGGTATGACCACCCAGGAGGCAGAAGGAACCTTAAGACATCAAGACTGGGCCAAAAATAAGTGGAACTAACATGTGTGCCGGCACACTCAGGGAACAGGGGAAACGAGTTAGCTCACCGTATAGCGCTTGGTTATGACAGCCGAGCAGAGAGCCGGGTTGCAGTCCCCAAATTTCACGAGAGATGCATTCATATCCTTTCACGACTACACAATCAGTTTAAACTGGAAAGGAGGATCTATCCACCACCAGAAAAAAAAAGCTCGACAAAAGACAGGAGCTAACGCGGCGTCCGCTCCAGACCCGAGCCTTCTTTAGCCCGTTGAGAGTAGCGCACATGTATCCAACGCATTACAATCCTATATGCAAAGAATGCGCCGAGATAGCCAGATATGACCACAGCTATGGAGCTGCAAAAAGGCGCCGCCACCGGCGGACCTACTACCAGTTCCTTCTCTAGAGTGGTGGAAGGCTATTCTGGTCAGCTCAGATCCGTCCACGCAAGTCGGGGCCACTGAGGGGGCTGACAAGGTCGCCGATAGCCACGGGCTCGAAGCCATCTTGCTGCGAATGTCCGGACCCCGTAGAGTATCTGTTACGGGTCCAATTGGACGTATTTTTGGAAATGTGGCGGAGAGTTTGAAGCATGCTTCACTCCCGCCACCGGTTGGCCCGGTACTGCACTACCTCCGGGATCGGCCTTGTCTTTAGCGCGTCTTTACTATCCTTTCTTTCTACCCGCACTTTCAACTCTCTTGCTATCTGCACGTGGTAGCGATTGTGGCTCCGCTTGAGCCAGTGAGCAGGCCTGTGCACTTTCCTTTTCTTTCTTCCTGGCAACAACAGACAGACAGAAGCCTTCTTGTATAGTGCCCACTAGGGTTCAGAGCTGGCAATAAATGTTTTCAAATAAAAAACGACCAGTTCTTCTATATTCTTCGGTCTGCATAGTTTGTCTTGGAACAAAAAAGTCTTAACGCACCCACCCTAGTTATCATTAATCATGAATGATTATTTCTTCAACCAACATTGATGTGCTTTGACGTCACTAGAGGGCGCTAAGATTTAATCGAATCACTGATAGGCGCGACGCCACGGCACCCTAAATCTAACGTGTTTACACTATTTACATGCAGCGCATGCAACGCAGTAAAGGATGCGCACGCCCAATTAAAATTCTCTATTCTAGCAATGCACATAGATAAAAATGAAATGTTTTCAGTGGAGGTCACGTGTGTGCTGGACACATGTGTGCCAGCCGTAAAGGAATTTTTTTGTGGAAAGGAAATGACACAGTAACTGGCTCACATATCTCGGTGGACACCCGAACCACGCCGTACACTCTAAGAACTGGTACTCTCTTTGGTAGAGTATACCGTCAGCTAGTGTACTGTCTAAAGCAGCACTCTACTCCTCCAAATTGCCTAAGGAGTGAAACGCCTCCTTCGGCAAAGCGTACAACTGCCACTTCACTCTCTCTACGGCCAGATGGAGTTGGGCGACGTTAATTTTTTTTCGCTTTTGCAATGCAGCGGAGCTATATAGTCACCTACGACCCGTATCTCATGCAAACTAGTCCGCCCTTGATTCCGCTTAACGTAAATGAAGAGCTCTCCTTTTGAGCAGCAGAAAAGGAGCGATATGCCTGAGCAGAGGTTCTGAATAAGTACCATTCAACGAAAGCATGCTCTTACGTACATGCATATCAGAAGTGACTGTCTCGTAACTGTAGCAATTTATCCGAAACATAGCGCAATCGCTAAGTATTGTACGCGCTCCGGATCCGCCATTTTTATTTTGGTACATCTGTTTCAAAACAGCGACCTACCGGGGCTGAAGCGCTTCGCAGAAAAGAGCGATGCTTGAGTTCAAGGAAAACATTTCTGTCACATCCCGTAAACCTCCTTGATTCGGCGCGAAACGTCACTCTAAATACTTGCTATTGCAGTGCTGATACGGTGCGAATGTTCGACCAGCGCTCAAGTGAAGTTTGACATCGTTTTTAATGCAAAGAATTATGCAGCAACACAGCAGTTATCATGTTCACGAAGGGCGAGGCTTCAACATGCCGTGCACCATGACATTGCTTCCGAGCAAAGATTATCCGTGGCGCGCAGCTGCTGTCGGGACTGTTTCATCATTTACTGAGTTGTGACAACTACTGCGGGGCCGATCTGTGAAGTTAAACGACAGAAGTTCACGAAAGATACGAAAGAAGCGCCACGAAGCTCATAATGAAAACATTTACATGTGTTCAAAACCTACAACTCTCGTCTCCGTGATAGTGAAGAGGTAGCGCTCCCGGCTTGCAACCCAAATTTCTCGGTTCGGTTCCTGCCTCCGGCGCAGTTTTTTTTTCCCGGTAGTATCGTAATAAAGGAGTATATCTACTCCTGCAGAGGGCGTACTCTTGGAAGGAGTGCGGCGATTCTGGAAAAAGGAGTGGAATATGGGACGAGCGCATATTCCATCGAAATGCGTTTCCAGCACTCCTTCTGTTCTTATAGTGTAAGGGAAAACATAAAGGAGGTAGTGAGTGAAAAAGGAAGGAAGAGCTGCCGTATTGGAGGTCTCCGGAATAATTTCAGTCACCTGGGGTCTTCAACGTGCACTGACATCCCACAGCACGGCGCCTTTTTTACGTTTCGCCGGTTTCTTACTCCTGCGCTCGGGGCATCCGTCGCATGCGTCGCATGGGCTCCGCGGTTTCCGAAGATCTTGAGCGGAAAAAGACATCAGACCGCCGAAATTTCCGGCTGAATAAAGGCCGGAAGTTGGGAGGATGAAGCGGACATGAACACCGGAGCGGTAGGCCCATTTTTTTGGGACTATTATCGGGATCCGAAGTTTCCACGTGGTCCGGCGCGACTAGGCCAAATCTAGGCCTAGCGTCAACAAGGCCTCGGCGGGCGCTCCGCGGCCCTACTGGGCCACGGCAGCGGTCGCGATGGAGATCCGAGGCACTCAAGACTTTACTCCAAGCACACGGAACAGCAATTTAGTCCGAAGTTGGGCGGAAATTCAGGAGATGAAGGCAGGGCCGGCCACCACGTGGTGAGCCCCCGAGGAACGGGACCGCCAGGGCACGGCCGAGGCGATGGAAGAGAACGACAGAGACCCGGACGGAACGCAGACGGCGGGACCGAGACGAAAGAAAGGCAAGAAAGCCGCGGCGAGGAACGAATTCAATGAACCCCAACAAATCGAAGAAAACACAACAGCGACCGACAAGAAGACGTGCGGGCGGACGGATGAGTGGAAGAGGCCGAAGCTGCCGCCGCTGCCCAAGGACGACTAAGGATATTCCTACGGCCCAGCGGAGGTCTAAGGATCCGGGAACTAGAACCTTTTCAAGTCACGAGAGCAATCGTACAAGAATGCAAAGGAAAAATCAAGGTGAAGGACTTCATAACAAAGGTTACACCAGGAAGCAACATCGTAATTGCAAGCGTTCCGGACGAAGAGAAGGCCAAGACAATCGCAAAAATCCAGAAGCTGCAATTTGGAGAAAAGGGGCATACGAAATACTCCCGTACGCAGCCACAGGAGGAGACAACAAAGGAGCCGTGATCCACGGAATTCCGGCCGGAATAACGATGGAATAACAATGGAAGATATACAGGAAGAGACGTGAGAATGGCAGCGGTAGCACTCAACTGGGAGGGCGCAGAATCTGCTAGCGCATCTATTAAAAATTGTACGGTTGATGAGGGCGTGGAACTCACAGTTGCTCTAGCAATCGCCGAAGGCACCCTGGTCGGAAAATATTTAACCATCCTAACGGACTCGAAAGAGGCGTGCAGGAAATATATGAAAGGAAGACATAGGTAAATGTGCAAGACTGGTCCTAGCACAAGTGGCTCCGAAAAAGGACCAGGCGAGGCATGTTATTTTCTCGGCACCCAGAGACAGGCCGCAGTATGGGGCAACCTCCAGGGCCGATGAGACCGCTCGAGCTTACACGAATCGAGCCTCTCATCCACTCAGGCCTGAGGGGCACTCAGAAAACGTAATGCCCACCTTGTCAGAAATCACCAATTACTACAGGGGGGTAAGGAAAAGATATCCGGAACTGCACTCTAGCCTGACTCAGGAAGAGGCGCTCATATGGAGGAGGCTCCAAACAGAAACCCTAGCCAATCTTTTCATATTAAATAAGATGTATCGAACGCAGTACAGGAACACGTGCCTCAAATGCGGAGGCAGATCCACGGTGTATCACACAACGTGGGAGTGCAAGGACAATTATAGTTTCCATAATCGGAAAGAACCGTGTCAGGAGCAGTGGGAGGAAGCGCTTTCCAGCCACAATCCAGCCTTCCAATCAAGGCTGATACAACACGCTGTGAAAGCTGCCAGATACAATGGGGACCTGAAATCGGGGCTCCACTCGCTGAAGAGAGCGAAGACATCGCAAGACGAAGACGACATCTGCACTCTGAAGTGTATAGAAAGTAGAGCAGTAAAGTTTATCCTATCCTATTCTTGCGTTCCGCCCCCATCGAAACGCTCCCGCCACGGTCGAGTTAGAACCCGAGTACTCCGGCTCAATAGACGAGCGCCTTAACCACACAGCCTACGCGGCGGGTATCGGGAAGTATAGGCAGAGTGCTATTTTGATGCTCAAATACTGTCTCAGTTCTCACTCACGTATTAGGTCAACCAATTAACTCCCACACACGTACACGCACACACACCACCGTAAAAACATCCAGCCTCTCATCCAAAACTGCAAAAGTGCCTCCAGGGCTCCTGTTGGATGTTTTTGATTCAGTGATATCGCCTGAAGTTGCCACCTATAAAATATAACTCAAGATTTAAAACGAATTTTAGTGAGGGTGGGGGAGGGCCGATGATGTCAGGGCGAGCGCGAGGGAGGGCCACCAAATTTTTTCGATGCAAGGATGAGGGAGTGGCCCGATAACATTTCAAAATGAGGGCGAGGGTGAGGGAGGGCCACCGATTCAAAACTGAGGGAGAGACAGGAAAAGAAAATGAGAGGGCATTTTCCTCACCTCTGCATGCCACACATATGCCTTACGCATGTTACATATGTTGCGGCCACATCAGTTCTCATTCGGCACGCACCGCGGCGGTTGCAGAAAAGAGCTCTGCGCACACTCCTATTGATCCGGAGTACCCCGGTTCAAACCCGACCGCGGCGGCTGTGTTAAAAGTGTACTCTTCTAGTACACTTTAGCTGTGTTACGATGGAGGCGAAACGCTAAGGCGCCCGCATGCTGTGCGATGTCAGTGCACGTAAAAGGTCACCAGGCGCTCGAAAAAATTCAGGAGCTGGAGGCCTCCACTACGGCACCTCTCTCTTTCTCTTTCTGTCCTCCTTTATCACTTCCGTTACGCCGCAGTTCAGGTTCCCGCCGATATGTGAGACAGATAGCGCGCCATTTCGCTTTCCCAAAATACAATCCTCATTAACATACTCATATCCCGGCAGACACGCGTATGCCCAGGCGACGTGCCCGCCGCGGTGGCTCAGTTGTTAGGGCGCTGGGCTACTGTCCTGGTGGACCCGGGTTCGAACGCGACCGCGGCGGCCGCGTTTCGTAGCAGGCGAAACGCACGTTAAAAATCCCCAGGTGGCCAAACTTATTGACGAGAAAAACTGCACTACGCTAGGTAAAGCTGTTGTATCCTAGGCCGGAGAATGACCTTGAACGACCTTCAGCCTAACCACGGTACGCGTGTATCACTATATGTGGTAGACATATGGTGTGAACCACTTGACCCCTGACATTGATTAATGAACATTAGTTAATCTTTGACCCGTGATCTTCATTTGACTTGTGACCTTTGACAATGGGTGATCTTTGGGTTGAAATTTGACCTTAGACCTTAAAAACATCCGATAGGGTGATTTGAAACCACGTGATTACATCCGAAAGGGGGGGTCGTAAGGTCATGTGATACCGCATCATAGCCACGTGGTCGTGTGGGTACATATAGAACTGGTGTCGCGAGCGAGCACTAGAGCTGCCATGGACGAGCCTCAGAGGTTTAGTAAGCACCCTTGGTTTTCGATGAAATCCAGGGTTATCCAAGTTAAGCCACTGCAAATTTTTTTGCGAGCCTTCCACAACGACACCCCTTCCTTTCTTTTTTTTTTGAAGCGATGTTTATTGCCTCAGGGCATAAAAACTGTGAAGTAAGAGATGAGTAAGATGCTTAAATAAATGAAAGAGGTGGGCTCATTTCATGAAATCAAGAAGTGAACGTTTATATGGACCCTGTGTCCAGGCAATATAGCAATCCGGATTGTCCGGTGAGAGTCCCACTGCCGCCAGGTGCCGAATTCTCGTCGGCTTCAGCGCCGGGCAGTCCCACAACAGGTGGTGGACATCCGCCTCACAGTCTCTGTTCTTGCAGACTGGACACCCGGGGCGGGGATATAAATCTTTGAAATGCGGCCACTTGAGTGTCACAGCTGGAGTTTGGGCAACCCCGACCCGTATCCTCCGAAGAGCAACCTCATCCGCACGGATAAGACCATGGGAGAGGGTTACCGCACACGTAAGGATTAGAGCAAGTGTGCGGCGACGGGGGTGTTCCTTTCTTGTTAAAAGGAGGGTGGTGTCATCCAGAGCGAGAACTCGAGGTAAAGACGAGATCCCGCCGCGGTGGCTCAGTGGTTAGGGCGCTCGACTACTGATCCGGAGTTCCCGGGTTCGAACCCGACCGCGGCGGCTGCGTTTTTATGGAGGAAAAACGCTAAGGCGCCCGTGTGCTGTGCGATGTCAGTGCAAGTTAAAGATCCCCAGGTGGTCGAAATTATTCCGGAGCCCTCAACTACGGCACCTCCTTCTTCCTTTCCTCTTTCACTCCCTCCCTTATCCCTTCCCTTACGGCGCGGTTCAGGTGTCCAACGATATATGAGACAGATACTGCGCCATTTCCTTTCCTCAAAAAACCAATTATTATTATTATTATTATTATTATTATTATTATTATTATTATTATTATTATTATTATTATTATTAAAGACGAGGTTGGGGTCGAAAGCGGGTTGCAGAATCTGCGCGGCTCTGTGCGCTCAGCAGGTCACGCGGGACCCACTTAATACGGATTTGCTGCGGGATGCGTGCCGCTAGGCGATGGATGTCTTGGAAGATTTCTGGAGTGCGACTGACTCGTCGTAGTAGGCGTGTGACGTGAAGGGCGTCAGTGCGAATGACAATGCGGGCCGTGGGTAGCATCAGAACGGCGGCCACAGAGCAAAGGGCCACTTGAACCGCAAACATCTCCGCACAGAAGGAGGAAGGAGGTTCTGAGAGGCGACACGACGTTTTGTTCAGAGCAGGCTTGCAAGGACAGTAAACTGCCGTTGTTTCGCAGGCCTGGATGCTTGCGTCAACGTACATAACGATGGAGCCATGCGGCAGATTTGTGTCTTGCTCTGTAATTCGGTCGCGAAACGACGATGCTGCGCGGGTAGATGATGGCCGACGTAGATCACTTGGCTAGTGTCGCCTAGCTGCACAAAGCGCCAAGGAGGAAGAACTGGCGGGGGCGGCTGTAGAACGGAGTGCGATGAAGCATATGCCCTGAGTGCACACGTGGTGTGTGTAAGGCTTGACTTTAGGCTGCGAGCATCGCGTCGTTGCTGCACCAGCTCATCTAGTGTATTCAGCTGCGCATATTCTTGGAGCGCCACGATCGGGGTGATGCGGGGAAGGCAAGTGATGACCCTCATTGCCTCTCGATTAACAGCTTCTAGACGATCCCATTGAGCCCACGTCGAATGCTGGAATTGGGCTTGGTAAACGAGGCGCGGTTGCACAACCGCCCGCACCAACTGTCGTGCAACATGAGAGCGGGCTCCGCCTGTTTTTGGAGCAATGCGTCTAATCAGACCCAACGCCTGAATTGCTTGCTTTTTAGCCTGAGAAAGTCAAGCTGTACCTGTTCCTCACTCGTGTATTGTCAAGCCCAAGGTTTTTACGGTCGAACTTCCTTGAATTGTTGATCCGGATAAATGGAGACGAATTGGTGTTGCAGGCAGTTTACGGCGCCCCCCGCGGTTGGCGGCTGACACGAACGTGGTTTTGCTCACTGAAAGCTGCAGACCAATTTAAGAAGCAGAGCGGACGTAATACCTACGGCTGATTGTAGGCCTGCTGCTTGAGTCATCAGGTCGATGTGAGTGCTCCACAGCGTTATATCATCAGCATACAATAAGAACTTAATCTCAGATACATCATATAAGCGCCAAGAAAGGGGGATAAAACCAATATTAAATAACGGTTGCGATGACACTGATCCCTCGGGAACACCCCGAAGAGGCTCAAATGATCCGACGGCCTCCCAACCGAGGCGTATGACAAATCGCCGGCCTTCAAGGAAGGATTTAACAAAATTGCGCACTCTAGCGGGGAAATGCAGCATGTCAAGCGATTCCAGGATGGCAGCATGGCTGATATAATCGTACGCCTTTTCAACGTCCATGGCCAGTACAGTACGTACATTGTGGCTGCGAGTTGAGGCCAGAACTGCTGACGCCAAGACAGCCAGTCCATCTTCTATACTTATGGACGTACGAAAGCCAATTTGGGCGGGATGGTAGAAACCATGGTGCTCAAGTCACCACGACAGTAGTGTGGCAAGCATTTTTTCGGTAAGCTTGCATAATGTTGGCGTAAGCGATATAGGCCGGAAATTTCCGAGGTCTGTCGGCGGCTTCCCCGGCTTTGGTATGGGGATCACAATAGACGATTTCCAGGTTTCTGGTACGACGCCTTCTATCCATACCTTGTTAATGGTGGCAAGGAGTTGAGCCAGTACAGCGGAACCTAAGTTCTTGTAAACCTCGTACGGAATGGAGTCCGGACCGGGCGCAGTTCCGATGGGCCTCTTCTGTTGCTGCAAGCAACTCGGGCTGTGAAATTAGGCTTGTCCCTCGGCGTCGGCTGTGGACGGGAGCTTATTGACATATGCTGGAATGGCAGCCAAGGTCATAGGAGCCCCTTCCTTTCTTTTCTCTCCGTTATACCTTCCCTCACGGCGCAGTTCAGCCTTCCGGCGAGATTTGAGACAAATACTGCGCCATTTCCTATCCCCAACAACCAATTTACAATTAACACAGGTGAAGTCTCAGGCTGCTGCTCCCCAGCTGCCGCACTGGGGTAGACGGGTACGTCTTGAATGTCCCGACGCAAAACAAAAATGAACACCAGCGAGCTGAGTGCTCCTATACGATATTCCGCACTTAGGCATCCTAAACCGACTGCTAAATTCAAATGTAATAAGTGCCAATACCAGCCAACCGTATATTCAAAAGGCTGAACGTGTGAAATATGTGCATCGCGTACTGCGGAGGTATCCGATAAAGAAACTGTAGCGATAGCCACGTTATGCTCCAAAACAACGCAAGTTGTGCCGGTCTGGCAAAAATGTTACCGAAAGTATATTATCGTATTTCTTGAAAACTGACGCCGGAAACTCCTCAATACTGTGAGCTTCTTGAGCACGTCAAAAGTTTAATACCATCTCTGGATAGGCGAGTAGATTTTAAAGCAAGAAGACACTTTTTTCAGAGTCGTATGAGCCATTCGTGCCACAACTTCTGCAACAATCTTTAAGATTGAAAAATTTGTTTTGGAGGAAAGGAAATGGCGCAGGGCCTGTCTCACATTTTAGCCGACAAGTGAACCGAGCTGTAAAGAAGGGGACAAAATAATAGAGAAGAAAGGAAGAAAGAGGTGCCGTAGTGGTAGTGGTTTTATTAATGTAAGAATAAAAAGGAAGGAAAAGATTTTTGCTAGCCCCGGCATCTGCCATCGATACTGAAGCACCTGAGCTGGGCCAGGATAGCAGGCAGAATGGAGAAATGAAATGAAAGATGTGAGGGGACAGGAAGAGAGGATAGAGGGAGAAGTAATATGTACAAACTATTTACACAACAAGAAATGTGTCCAGGTGGTGCGCGTGATTAGTTCTTTTTAGAGGAATTAAATCACACACGCGCACAGCACTGTGTTGGTTACAACTGGAGTGGGGCGTCCAGTTATTAATCGTTCAAGGTAGAACTCGCGGAGCGTTCGGTCACTTCGTGTAACTACCTGACGGAAAACAGACGGGACGTCAAGCCCGCTGTGTTCGAGGAATGCACAGAGGCTCACCAAAGTTCGCTCACCAGTGCGGGCACTGCCCTGCAGCCACAATAGCGTCTTGATGGAGTCTGGTAGTATGCCCTGCGCCCTATAGGCCGCGAGCATATCGCGACGAGCATCGGCGAATGCGGCACAGTGAAGGAGCACTTGTTCTAGTGTTTCCACTGCACCGAATCGGTCACACACATCACTAGTCGCGATTCCGTGAGGCACGCGTCGTTCCCCGGGCCACACGCCGTAGAAGCGGGCTCCGGAAAAATTGGACGTGGCTTAGCTCCCCAATGCCAGGATATATATAGCGCGAGGTAGGTTTCCCTGGCTGAGCTTGTTATCACATCCTCTTCTGTTGGCTGCCGTAAACTGACGTCTTCCATACGCTCCATCTCGGCGGCTATGCGCCGTCTTTAAGCTCGTCAGTCTGTAATCTCTGTTTCGCATGCTGTTCCTTTCTCTGTTCGTGCGTTTCCGCTGCTCTGTTCGCCTTCTTACGCTCATCCTATCTTTTCTCAGTAGCCAAGTGGTAGGCGCCACTTTAGGATCGCAAGAGTTAATCTTCACTTGCCTATGAGTTAATCTTCACTTGTCTATACCACCGCTTTGCAGCGACTGGACTCTCCTTCTCTGCATCCATGTCAAACGTTGTTCTACAGCCGCCCATTACGTCTCTCCCTCTCCCCCTTTTGATACGTGTCCCTTTGGACCCAAGATAATAGGCCATATTTTTGAAAATATGGCGGAGTGCTTGAAGCACTCTGGCACGGGTCGGTCCAGTATAGCGCTGCCTCCGGGATCGGCCTGGGGCATACCAGGGCGCGCCTTTGCTTTGAGCCTTTTCTTTCATCTTTCAACACGCCTACTTTCAGCACAAGGCAGAGTTTCTGGCTCGGCTTGAGCCAGTGGGCAGGCCTGTGCACTTTTCATTTTAATTTTCCTGTCACCAACAGCAACAGAAACCGCCCCTTTTAGAGGCAATGCTGCGCATGCGACGCGCGGTTCGGGTAACAGTGCAGCGCGCGCCGAGGCGCCGCATCTGTGAGGTGTCTCTGGTTGGTTACCAAGGTATCGGCGCATGCGCAAAACTGCTCAACCGCGTGTCTTCACAAGCGGCAACGATGGATGAGTGCGCGGGGCCGCGGCGATGGCGAAGTGCACGCTGCACTCCTGCTCCTCCCCGCCGCGGTGGCTCAGAGGTTAGGGCGCTCGACTACTGATCCGGAGTTCCCGGGTTCGAACGCGACCGCGGCGGCTGCGTTTTTATGGAGGAAAAACGCTAAGGCGCCCGTGTGCTGTGCGATGTTAGTGCACGTTAAAGATCCCCAGGTGGTCGAAATTATTCCGGAGCCCTCCACTACGGCACCTCTCTCTTCCTTTCTTCTTTCACTCCCTCCTTTACCCTTCCCTTACGGCGCGGTTCAGGTGTCCAACGATATATGAGACAGATACTGCGCCATTTCCTTTCCCCCCAAAATCTAATTATATATATATACTCCTGCTCCTCTCCGGTCGCCATGGTAACGGCGCAGGCGCACAACAGTTTTCCCTGGCTCACGGTGAAATGCTCGACTAGTAGCGCTCGGCTGGTGGTGGTAGTGGTTTTATTAAAAATAATAGTAAAAAGGAAGGAAAAGATTTTTGCTATCCCCGGCATCTGCCATCGATACTGAAGCACCTGAGCTGGGGCAGCGGAAATAAAGGACAGCAGGCAGAATGGAGAAATGAAATGAAAGAGGTGAGGGGACAGGAGTAGAGGACAGGGGGAGAAGTAATATGTACAAACTATTTACACAATAAGAAATGTGTCCAGGTTGTGCGCGTGATTAGTTCATTTTAGAGGAATTAAATCACACATGCGCACAGCACTGTGTAGGTTACAACTGGAGTGGGGCGTCCAGTTATTAATCGTTCAAGGTAGAACTCGCGGAGCGTTCGGTCACTGCGTGTAAATACCTGACGGAGAACAGATGGGACGTCAAGCCCGTGTGTTCGGCTATTGATCCGGAGTTCCCGGGTTCGAACCCGACCGCGGGGTCTGTGATTCAATGGAAGCAAAACGCTATGGCACCCGTGTGCTAGGCGATGTCAGTGCATGTTTTTTTAATTGGTTTTTGGGGAAAGGAAATGGCGCAGTATATGTCTCATATATTGTTGGACACCAGAACCGCGAAGTAAGGGAAGGGACAAAGGAGGGAGTGAAAGAAGGAAGGAAGGAGAGGGGTACCATAGTGGAGGGCTCCGGAATAATTTCGACCACCTGGGGATCTTTAACGTGCACTGACATCGCACAGTGCACGGGCGCCTTCAGTGCACGTTAAAGGTCACCATGTGGTCGAAAAATACTCCGGAGCCGGAGCCCTGCTTGCCCCGCCGCGGTGGCTCAGTGGTTAGGGCGCTCGACTACTGATCCGGAGTTCCCGGGTTCGAACCCGACCGCGGCGGCTGCGTTTTTATGGAGGAAAAACGCTAAGGCGCCCGTGTGCTGTGCGATGTCAGTGCAAGTTAAAGATCCCCAGGTGGTCGAAATTATTCCGGAGCCCTCCACTACGGACCTATTTGTTCCTCTCTTCTTTCACTCCCTCCTTTATCCCTTCCCTTACGGCGCGGTTCAGGTGTCCAACGATATATGAGACAGATACTGCGCCATTTCCTTTCCACCAAAAACCAATGATTATTATTATTAGACCTGCACTACGGCTCCTCTTTCTTCCTTTCTTCTCTCAGTCTATTATTTTGATCCCTTCATTATACAGCTCGGTTCACTTGTCGGCCAAAATGTTACAGGTAGTGTCCATTTCCTTTCCTCCAAACCAAATTTTTCGATTTTCTAGATTGTAGCGGAAGTTGAAGCACAAATGGTTCCTACGACTCTAGAACGGAACGGAAAGACTTCTTCAACTGTGGATATACATCACCATCACGGACCTATGCGAGGCACATGTATATGCGCAATCAAGGAGGCGGCTCCTCACAACCTAACCCGCAGGGAGGGCGACCCTGAGAAATCTAGGACCACATGATACAATTTCGGGTAGAAATGCGCAGGCAACATTACCGACCGAAGTGATAAAATTACTATCAAACTGATTCCAAAAGACATGCACCCTGCTTATTACGAAGGCAGGAGGAGAGCAAGAGGAAAAGGCCTTGAATTCAAGCCAAGCTAGAAGGTTCGGAATACACAGCCTATGTAGACGCGGCGAAATACGATGGAGGCGACTGCTTTTTACTTCCGTGGGTATGAACGACTGGGGTAAAACAGTAACGGCCGGTTCGGTCAATACAAAGAACGCATTGAGAGCGGACGAGGCAGCTATCGCCATGCGATGGTCTGTACCAAAGCAGTCACCATATTAGCGACTCGCAGGTCGTTATCAAGGAACTCAGTGATCAAGGTACCCGTTGTTGCAAAAGGGTTGCAAGCCCCAAGGGTAGCGTTGGCCTGGCGGCCTGGGGCAAAGCTGGAAACATCCGAAGGTCCCGGCAAAGGATGAGTCGACTGGCAACAGAACAACTTGTTTATTCTGGCATCTCAAAAGAGCAGCCGGGCAAAGCTGGAAACATCCGAAGGTCCCGGCAAAGGATGAGTCGACTGGCAACAGAACAACTTGTTTATTCTGGCATCTCAAAAGAGCAGCCGGTCAGGGCGACCACGTTACTCGAAGGGCGAAATCGAAGTCTCCCTCGGCGTCCGGGGCAGCGGCGTTTTATACCATCGGAGTCGAGGGCAAGAGGGAACGGCTTGGGAAGAGTCATCCGATACGGCGTCGCTTCGACATGTCCAGACGTGACGGGCGCGTCCGCCAGGCCGGCGCCGGTCAGACCTCCTCGCCTCCCAGTTGGGGAGCTCCTCTCCCCGGCTGCCGCGCTTTGACAAGCGTGGGCAAAACATGCACACACACACACACGCACGCACGACGACACGTGGCACTGAAACCTGCCTGGACGCGCTTGGCGGGAGGCGTTGCGGCCGCGATGAACGAAGCCGCGGCGTCCGTTGCATCCGCGCCGGCTATACCGCGCGTTGTAGGCGAGACGTAACAGACCGCCCCGCCGGGAGAAGGAGATCCCGATGGTCAGGGGACTGCATCCGCTGTCCAGAGGGATGTCGCTCGATGATGCTCGTAATCGAAACCGATCGTCCCTCGACGTTGCTTGAGCGCAGCGCACAGAGAAGGCCTCGTTCTCGGGTTCAGGATCACATAGGACACTGCAAAGTCACTTCGGGAGAGTTGCCATTTTTGTGCTCGTTCCCAGCAAGCGTTAGAACTACGCCGAAACGCAACCGCTCAGTCAGCAAGCACGAGACAACCCTCACTAAGCTCTGCCAGGCTCTTTCCCCTTTTATACTACTGCCTAGTTCCTTACAGTAGTCAAGCAGCACTCAGAACGCGTCCACAAATTGGAAAATTGCACTAGAAAGCACATAATCACTTTGAAACACTAAACAAAAGCAATATGTTAAAAATCCTGCCTCAGGAAGAAAACATCAGTAACCAACAACTTTGAGGCGGATTCCTACGTTAGGGGCTTCGACTTAAGCCATCGGCGTTACCGTTGAGACTCCCCTTTTTGTAACGCACCTCAAAGGAATATTGTTGCAAAGCGAGGCTCCAGCGCAGGAGGCGGCCATTTTTGGGAGATATGGTCTGCAGCCATTGGAGAGGGCAATGATCCGTCTCAATGATAAACCTCGAGCCGGCTAGGTAGCATGACAATTTCTGAACGGCCCACACGAGACACGCACACTCTTTCTCGGTGGCGCTGTACGCCTGCTCACGACAGGTCAGCTTACGACTAGCATACAGGACGGGGTGTTCCACTTCTCCATTGTCCCTTTGGCACAGTACAACGCCCATGCCTCGCTCACTAGCATCGCACTGAACAACGAACCCTTTTGTGTAGTCTGGCGATCGTAGCACAGGCTGGCTTGTTAGGGCGCTCTTTAGGGCGCTAAAAGCTCTTTCCTTTGTCTCGCTCCAGACGACTGTTTGGGGCTCTGTTTTTCTTAGAGCATCCGTCAGGGGAGCCGCGATATCGGAGTACCTGGGGATGTACCTCTGATAGTAGCCGGCGACACCTAAGAACGACCGAATATCGGTCTTCGTGCGCGGTTGCGGGAAGTCTCGCACAGCGGCCACCTTTATTTCAGAGGGGCGGCGACGACCCTGTCCAATCACGTGACCGAGGTAGACAACCTCGGCCTGTGCTAATTGGCACTTGGGAGCCTTGACTGTCAAGCCCGCTTCGCGCAGGCGGGTTAGCACTGCCCGCAAGTGTGCCATATGCTCAGACCAGGATGCGGAGAATATCGCTACGTCGTCTAAATACGGTAAAGCAAATTCTTCCTGTCCCCGCAACACTTTGTCCATGAGGCTTGAAAAGCAGTATGGCGCGTTCTTCAAACCAAAACTCAAAACTTTAGGACGGAATGTTCCCATTGGTGAAATGAACGCCGCATACCTACTAGCCTCTTCTGTAAGTGGAACCTGCCAATAACCCCTGACAAGATCTAGGGTGGAAATAAACTGAGCGCTACTAACTTTCTCAAGGCGCTCCTCGATGTTAGGGATCGGATAAATTTGATCCTTAGTGATGGAATTAAGCCTGCGGTAGTCGACGCAAGGACGAGGTTCCTTGCCCGGTACCTCAACTAAAATCAAAGGGGAGGTATAATCACTCTCACCCGCCTCAATAACACCGAGCTGTAGCATTTTCTTTACCTCAGCCTCCATAATATCGCGCTGGCGGGGTGACACCCGGTACGCCTTGGATCGTACTGGCTCTGGGGAGGTAAGTTCTATATCATGAGTAAGGACAGAAGTCCTACCAGGCCTCTCAGAGAACTGACCTTGAAACTCTTGTAAGAGTTGGTGTAGTTCGGATTTCTGCTCAGCCGACAGCGGTGCTTTAATGATTAAGTCACTAATGACCTGATCAGTGTCTTCCCTGTTCGTCACTGAGCCTATTCCCGGAAGCTCGACCGGAAGCTCTTCTAACTTTCCCGTGTCGGGCATTTCCTCTCCAGTACCTGGTGCCTTCAACGCTACAGGCTCAATTTTATCCAGTTCTGACGTGCTCGGAATATCAGCTTGCTGCGCCTCCGACCCTTTCTCATTGTTCGACAACGTCGGCCCCGCAACTACCGCCTTTGCAGCGAGCTCCCGAACTCTCGATCTGGTTAAGGCCTGAACGCTAGCCTCACCAAACAAAAGCCCCTTCTCGCGCAGGAGGTGATCGGACCTGTTCGAAAATAGGTACGGGTACTGGGGGGGCAGCATAGATGACACTACGGCCTCAGTCTCAAGTGCTCCGAAAGGTCCTTCAATAAGCACTTTTGCTACGGGCAGACACACGCTATGAGCTTCCACGGCTTGCTTGATCCATGCGCACTCGCCCGTGAACATATCGGGTTCTACGTAAGAGGGGTGAACTACATCCATTGTAGCTGCGGAATCACGAAGCACTCGGCACTCTTTCCCGTTCACGAGGAAGTCTCGCATGTAAGGCTCGAGAAGCTTCATGTTCTCGTCAGTGCTACATAATGACAAACACACGACTTCTCTTTTTGTTTCTGGACACTGCGCCGAAAAGTGACCCGGCTTCTGGCACGTATAACACACGCGCGCTTGCCTCGCCTCGAACCGCTTTCTGCGTTCGGCTTCGGCTGCCGCCGTCTCCTTACGTTCGGTCGGACTGCTTTCACTCGCATCCGCACTACGCGTGTCCCCCCTTGCTCTCATGGGTGTGAACTTCGGCCTCTCAGACTTGGAGCCAAATTCACCCTTTTGACCGTCCTTAGCTCCGCGAGCCCGACGCGTCACAAACTCCTCGGCTAGCTCGGCGGCTTTAGCCACTGTACTAACGTCTGGCCTATCCAAGACCCAGTACCGCACGTTCTCAGGTAACCGACTATAAAACTGTTCCAGCCCGAAACACTGCAGAATTTTCTCGTGGTCACCAAACGCTTTCTCTTCTTTGAGCCACTCCTGCATGTTTGACATAAGCCTGTAGGCAAACTCTGTATATGACTCATTTCTGCCTTTTTCATTTTCCCGAAACTTCCGACGGAACGCCTCCGCTGACAGCCTGTACTTTTTTAGCAGACTCGATTTCACTTGGTCGAAATCCTCTGCCTCCTCTCTCTTCAAGCGAGCGACTACGTCGGCCGCCTCGCCGGGTAACAAAGTGAGCAAGCGCTGTGGCCACGTTTCCCGAGAGAACCCCTGCTTCTCGCACGTTCGCTCAAAGTTAACCAGGAACAAACCAATGTCCTCTCCAAGCTTAAACGGCCGCATCAGGTCAGTCATTTTGAACGATACCCGTTCTCCTGCACCGTGTGCCTGACTTCCATTACGAGCGCGTTCCATCTCTACCTCGAGACGCTTCATTTCCAAAGCGTGTTGACGGTCGCGCTCTTCTTTCTCTTTATCTTTTTGCTCTTTACGTTCGCGCTCCTCTTTCTCTTTTTGTTCTTTACGTTCGCGCTCGTTTTTCTCTTTTTCTTTTTGTTCCCTCTCCTCAATCGTCTCAAGGCATTCCGACAGCTCGTCATCCTCAGCCTCCAACTCAAGAATAGCCCTTAGCAGTTCTGGTTTTCTGAGTTTGTCTGAGACATCCAGACCCAACTCTCTTGCAAGCTCCAGCAATTTCGGTTTGCGCAACGACTTCAAATCCATGGCTGCTCCGAATGCTGCTTTCTCTACTGCCTACTATTGTCTTGCCGCAAACTAACCCGGCAGCAACGACAACACAATTACCAGCTCTGTTTCTGACACTAACAAAAGCCTGGCAAAACTCAGAAGAAGAAAGTCCCGCACTCACCAAACCTCGCAGCCAAGAATTCAGCGCAGTCGTTCCGCTGCAGGCAACCAGTCATCACACAGGGCTCGTTGCACTGCTCCCGGATGGTCGTTGAGCTGCTCAGCATACAGTTGACCGCATATCTTCGCTGCTGGCCTCCGTTGTCGGGATCCCACCGCTGGCAACCAGTTGTTGCATTTGGGTTGCAAGCCCCAAGGGTAGCGTTGGCCTGGCGGCCTGGGGCAAAGCTGGAAACATCCGAAGGTCCCGGCAAAGGATGAGTCGACTGGCAACAGAACAACTTGTTTATTCTGGCATCTCAAAAGAGCAGCCGGTCAGGGCGACCACGTTACTCGAAGGGCGAAATCGAAGTCTCCCTCGGCGTCCGGGGCAGCGGCGTTTTATACCATCGGAGTCGAGGGCAAGAGGGAACGGCTTGGGAAGAGTCATCCGATACGGCGTCGCTTCGACATGTCCAGACGTGACGGGCGCGTCCGCCAGGCCGGCGCCGGTCAGACCTCCTCGCCTCCCAGTTGGGGAGCTCCTCTCCCCGGCTGCCGCGCTTTGACAAGCGTGGGCAAAACATGCACACACACACACACGCACGCACGACGACACGTGGCACTGAAACCTGCCTGGACGCGCTTGGCGGGAGGCGTTGCGGCCGCGATGAACGAAGCCGCGGCGTCCGTTGCATCCGCGCCGGCTATACCGCGCGTTGTAGGCGAGACGTAACACCGTACAAGGTTCCGAAACGTCTTTGAATTTCATGACATGGTCAGTGATCGCATTCCTTTTTCTATAAACAATTTCGTGCGCGGTATGACCTCCCAGAATGCAGAAGGAATCTTAAGACATCAAGACTGGGCCAAAAAGAGGTGTAACTAACATGGGTGCCGGCACACTCGGTGAACAGGGGAAACGAGTTAGCTCACCGTATAGCTCTTGGTTATGACAGCCGACGCAGAGAGCCGGGTTGCGTCCCCAAATTTCACGAGAGATGCATTCATATCCTTTTACAACTACTCAATCAGTTTTAACTGGAAAGGCGGATCTATCCACCACCAGAAAAAAAGCTCGACAATAGTCAGGAGCTAACGCGGTGTCCGCTCCAGACCCGAGCCTTCTTTAGCCCGTTGAGAATAGCAGACATGTATCCAACGTATTACAATCCGACATGCAAAGAAGGCGCCGAGATAGCCAGATATGACCACATTCTATGGAGCTGCAAAAAGGCGCCGCCACCGGTGGACGTACTACCTGTTCCTTCTCTAGAGTGGTGGAAGGCTATTCTGGTCAGCTCAGATCTGTTCACGCAAGTCGGGGCCACTGAGTGGGCTCACAAGGTCGCCGAGAGCCATGGGCTCGAAGCCGTCTTGTATAGTGCCCACTAGGGTTCAGTGATGGCAATAAACATTTTGAAATAAAAAAAACTACCATTTCTTCTATATTCTTCGGTCTGCATAGTTTGTCTTCTTGGAAAAAAAAGTCAATGCTCCCACCCTGGTTATCACTAATCATGAATGATTATTTCTTCAGCCCACATTGATGTGCTTTGACATCCTGTCACTAGAGGGCGCTAAGGTTTACTCGATTCTATAGGGTTCCTCGATGCCAGAGCCAAGAACCGGGTGGAGACAACTTCAGCGACACCGCCATATTGAATCGCAACTGGCCTCTCCCATGAACCGCGAAATGCTCGACTGGTAGCCCAGTGTACCTCTCGCTGGAAGAGGCCGTTAAGTTAAAGCACTTCGAAGCGCATGGGAGCATGAACAGCGCCGTTACAAACGCTAGCGCAGCTGATCCCGCGTGATTCAATATGGCGGCGCCGTTGAGGCTGTCTCCACCGTGGCGGTGCTGGCATCGAGGCACCCTACTCGATTCACTGATAGGCGCGACGCCACGGCCAACTAAAGGGAACGTGTTTACTCTATTTACAGCGTACGCAACGCAGTAAGTAATGCGTATGCCCTACTAAAATTATCTGTTCTAGCAATATATGCATAGATGATCATTATGGATATTTATGGCGCAAGGGCATCTAAGGCCAAAGAGCGCCATGACACAAGGTATTTTTCTTTTCCTCAAGGTGGGGTCAAAGACCCGTTTTCCAAGCATTTCACCCTAAATAGGCCAAGCGCCAGACCAGGGGAAAGCTTGTGCCTATTGTATCACCGGTGGATACCCGGCGACACTGGGGATCGAGCCCCGCACCTCCCGCATGCGAGGCGGATGCTCAACCACTTCGCCACCGCTGCGGTCCCCAATATATATATATATATATATATATATATATATATATATATATATATATATATATATATATATATATATATATATATATATATATATATATATATATATATATATATGTTGTCACGAAGTGGTGACGGCAGTCGAAGCAGCGATGAAGACGGACGAAAGGGTCTTCTAAAAGAAAACTGTGTATCGGGCTGACTTGCGCCCAAAATGGACTGAATCACTCGGCGGCGGCGAAGCGACAAGCGTGTTCGGCGGTCGTCGAACAGAATGCCCGCCGCTGTCGGCCGTGCTCAATTTAAAGCTGATAGCGAACTTTCGAGATAAAGCGTGCAAAGTTACTAGACCATTCCGGAACAACGTAGAATCAGCTCTGCCTGGCTGCGATCAATCGAGATAAATCTAGTCGCGTCTTGTGTCGCAAACAAAGCGATAAAGAGGTGTGGCGGCAGATTTGAAAAAAGAACAAACACCGCAAATATTCGCGGCATAACTCCCCTCTCAATGAAGCATTGACTCGACGCAGTAAAACAAATAATGCGACTAGTAAGAGAATAAAAACGGATCTTGCGGAAATAGAGCATGGAAATGCAGCGGCCTTTAGCGCGCATAATACGGCTTCAGACGGACTACATGGACAACTTCTGGTCGTACGCGGCGTCGCTGGGATGAAGTCAATGCGTCAGGGGTGACTTCATATTCCAGTTCACGTAGCCGACGAAGAACCTTGTACGGGCCGAAATAGCGGCACAAAAGCTTTTCACGCAAACCACGGCGGCGAATGGGCGTCCACACCCAGACTTGGTCTCCTGGCTTGTATTCCGCGTTGCGTCTTCGTAGGTTGTAGCGTCTGGCGTCGGACCGCTGCTGATCTTTGATCCGTAATCGGGCAAGCCTTCGAGCTTCTTCTGCGCGTTGGAGGTAGGCGCAACGTCGACGTTCTGTTCTTCTGTAACGTTGGGGAGCATGGCGTCTAGCGTGGTCGTGGCCTCCCAGCCATGGACGAGCCTAAAAGGCGTCATCTGGGTGGTCTCCTGCACTGCGGTGTTGTAGGCGAAGACGACGTAAGGCTGGATGACATCCCACGTTTTGTGTTCGGCATCGACATACATGGCGAGCATATCGGCGATGGTTTTGTTCAGGCGCTCGGTCAGTCCGTTGGTCTGCGGATGGTACGCAGTTGTCCTCCGGTGGCTGCTTTGGCTGTAACGCAGGATGGCTTGCGTTAGTTCCGCCGTGAATGCTATTTCTCTGTCCAAGTTGAGCACATCGGGGGCGCCGTGCCGCAGAAGAATGCACTCCACGAAAAATTTGGCGACTTCTGCTGCTGTTCCGTTCGGTAGGGCTTTCGCCTCGGCGTAGCGGGTCAGGTAGTCGGTCGCCATGATAATCCAGTTATTTCCAGATGTTGACGTTGGAAAAGGGCCAAGCAAGTTCATGCCGATCTGCTGAAAGGGCCTTGAGGGAGGTTCAATGGGGTTCAGAAATCCTGCTGATCGTGTGGGAAGGGTCTTTCTACGCTGACAATCTCGGCAGGTTCTCACATAGTGTGCGACATCGGCAGACAGTTGGGGCCATTAATACTTGTCGGCTCTTTCTTTCCTCACGACACTAGTGAGTACCTTCAATAGTTCTCTCTTGAATAGCTATCATGCAGTAAGGGACGACTCGTAGTTTTCGTACCACGTGCGTGCGGAGCCATCCAATGAGAAAAACACGTGTCCAATCTTTGCCACATCATCCCACTAGTTGAATGACGCCACGCGCTCAAATTGGTCCAACCATTCTTCAGGGTCTTCGCCTAGGGATCCATTGAAAGTTGGCGGCACCCACGGCTACTGCAGTATGATCGGCGTCGACATCTTCGGCGAGGTTGCGGTGCTGTAGGAGCGTCTTTTCGCTGTCTAGTGCGGTCCGGCAGTTTCCCAAACACAGGTTCCTCTCCCTCGAGTCGTCGGCTGGCTCGCTGAGCTGCTGGTTCGTCCTCGGGTGCGAAGCGCTTAGGGCTGGCTTTATGACTTGAAGGGGACGTCCGGAACATGGATGGCTACCCCGCACCTCCACCAGATGTCACGTAGTGGTGACGGCAGTCGAAGCAGCGATGAAGACGGATGAAAGGGTCTTCTAAAAGAAAACTGTTTATTGGGCTGACTTGCGCCCAAAATGGACTGAATCACTCGGCGGCGGCGAAGCGACAAGCGTGCTTGGCGGTCGTCGAACAGAATGCCCGCCGCTGCCGGCCGTGCTCAATTTAAAGCTGATAGCGAACTTTCGAGATAAAGCGTGCAAAGTTACTACAACATTCCGGAACAACGTAGAAGCAGCTCTGCCTGGCTGCGATCAATCGAGATAAATCTAGTCGCGTCTTGCGCCGCAAACAAAGCGATAAAGTGGTGTGGCGGCATATTTGGAAAAAGAACAAACACTGCAAATATTCGCGGCAATATATATATATATATATATATATATATATATATATATATATATATATATATATATATATATATATATATATATATATATATATATATATATATAATGTTATAACTGCAGGACACATGTGTGCCAGCAGTAAAGAAAAATAGTTGTTTTCTTGTGGCAAGGAAATGAGGCAGTAACTCTCTCACATGTCTCGGTGGACACCCTAAGCACGCCGTAAGGGAAGGCATTAAGAAAGTAGTGAAAGAAGAAAGGAAGAAAGAGTTGCTTAGTGGAGGTCTCCGGAATAATTTCAACCAGATGGGGTCTTCAACGTGCACTGACATCCCACAGCACACGCGCGCCTTTTGCGTTTCGCGGGTTTCTTACACCAGCGCTCGGGGAATGCGTCGCATGCGTCGCATGGGCTCCGCAATTTCCGAAGATCTTGAGCCGAAAAGACATCGGACCATCGAAATTTTCGGCTGAATCGATGTTGGAAGTTGGGAGGTTCAAGTGAACGTCAACACCGGACCGGTATGCCCATTTTTAGGACTATTATCGTGATCCGAAGTTTCCTCGCGGTCCGCCGCGAGTAGGCCTAATCTAGGCCTAGCGCCAACAACGCCTCGACGGGCGCTCAGCACTACTGGGCCACGGTAGGGTCGCGATAGAGATCCGAGGCACTCAAGACCTTACTGCTAAGCACATGGAACACCCATTTAGTCCCAAGTTGGGCGGAAAAATCAGGAGATGGAGACAGAGCCGGCCACCACGTGGCGAGCCCCCGAGGAACGGGATCGCCAGGGCACGGCCGAGGCAATGGAAGAAAACGACAGAGACCCGGACGGAAGGCAGACGGCGGGACCGAGACGAAAGAAAGGCAAGAAAGCCGCGGCGAGGAACGAATTCATGGAATCCCAACAAATCGAAGAAAACATAACAGCCACCGACAAGAAGACGTAAGGGTGGACGGATGAGTGGAAGAGTGCCGAAGATGCCGCCACTGCCCAAGGACGACTAAGGATATTCCTACGGCTCAGAGAGGACTCAGGATCCGCGAACTAAGACCGATTCAAGTCACGAGAGCAATCGTAAAAGAATGCAAAGGAAAAATCAAGGCGAAGGAATTTATAACAATTATCAGACAAGGATACAAAATCGTAATTGCAATCGTTCCGGGCGAAGAGAAGGCCAAGACAGTAGCATGAATCCAGCAGTTGCAATTTGGAGAAAAGGGCTACGAATTACTCCCGTACGCAGCCACAGGAGGGGACTACAAAAGAGCCGTGATCAGTGGAATTCCGGCCGGAATAACGATGGAATAACGATGGAAGATATAGAGGCAGATACGTGAGATTGGAAGCGGTAGCACTCAACTGGAAGGGCGCAGAATTGGCTAGCGCATCCATTAAAAACGGTACGGTTGATGATAGCGAGGAACTCGTAGTTGCCCTAGCGATCGGCGAAGGCACCCGGATCGGAAAATCTTTAACCATCCTAACGGACTCGAAAAAGGCGTGCAGGAACTATATGAAAGGAAGGATACGGAAATGTGCAAGACAAGTCCTAGCACAAGGGGCATCAAAAAAGGACCAAGCGAGGCATGCGATTTTCGGGGTACCCGGACCTGTGGAAGTATGGATCAACCTCAGGGCCGATGAGACCGCTGGAGCTTACACGAACCGAGCCTCTCATCCACTCAGGCCAGAGTGGGCGTCTGAAAACGTAGTGCCCACCTTGTCAGAAATTACCAATTACTACAGGGGGGTAAGGCAAAGATATCCGGAACCGCACTCTAGCCTGACTCAGGAAGAGGCGGTCATATGAAGTAGGCTCCAGGCAGAAACCCTAGATAATGTTTTCATATTAAAGAAGATGTATCCAACACAGTACAGGGACACGTGCCCCAAATGCGGAGGCAGACCCACGGTGTATCACACAACGTGGGAGTGAAAAGACAATTATAGTTTCCATAATCAGAAAGAACCGTTTCAGGAGCAGTGGGAGGAAGTGCTTTCCAGCCTTCCATCGAAGGCTGGTACAACATGGTGTGAAAGCTGCCAGATTCAATGGGGCCCTGGAATAGGGGCTCCACTCGCTAAAGAGGGCGGAGACATCGCAAGGTGAAGATGACCTCTGCACTCTGAGGTGTATAGAAACTAGAGTAGTAATGTTTATCCTGTCCTATCCTTGCGTTTCGCCCCCATCGAAACGCTGCCATCACGGTCGGGTTCGAACCCGAGTACTCCGGCTCAGTAGACGAGCGCCTTAACCACTCAGCCTCCGCGGCGGGTATCCGGAAGTATAGGCAGAGTGATATTTTGGGGCTCAAATCGTAACTGTCTCAGTCTTGACTCACGTATTAGATCAAACAATTAAATCACACACACACGCGCAAACGGAAAAGTTGAAGCATCTAGCCTCTCCTCCAAAACTCCCTCCAGGACTTCTGTTGGATGTTTATTATTCAGTAATATCGCCTGAAGTTGCCACCTATAAAATGTAACTCGAGATTTAAAACAACATTTAGTGAGGCTGAGGGTGGGCCGTCGATGTCAAGGCGAGCGCAAGGGAGGGCCATCAAATTTTTTCGATGCAAGGATGAGGGAGGGCCACCGATTTAAAACTGAGGGAGAGGCAGGAAAAGTAAATGTGAGGGCATTTGCCCACTCCTGCATGCCACACATATACCTTACGCAATGTTACATATAATTCGGCCACATCATTTCTCATTGGGCACGCACAGCGGACGGTTGCAGAAAAGAGCTCTTCGCACACTCATATTTATCCGGAGTACCCCGGTTCGAATCCGACCGCGGCGGCCGCGTTACGATGGAGGCGAAACGCTAAGGCGCCCGCGTGCTGCACGATGTCAGTGCACGTTAAAGGTCACCAGGCGGTCGAAAAATTCAGGAGCTGGAGCCCTCCACTACGGCACCTCTTTCTTCCTTTCTTCTTTCAGTCCTCCTTTATCCCTTCCCTTACGGCGCAGTTCAGGCGCCCGCCGATATGTGACAGATAACGCGCCATTTCGCTTTCCCAAAATACAATCTTCATTAACATACTCATATCCCGGAAGACACGCGTATGCCCAGGCGACGTGCCCGCCGCGGTGGCTCAGTTGTTAGGGCGCTCGGCTACTGATTTGGTGGACCCGAGTTCGAACGCAACCGCGGCGGCCGCGTTTCGTTGCAGGCGAAACGCACGTTAAAAATCCCCAGGTGGACAAACATATTGACGAGAAACTTATTGACTGCACTACGCTAGGTAAAGCTGTTGAACCGTAGGCCGGAGAATGACCTTGAACGACCTTCAGCCTAACCACAGTAGGCGTGTATGACTATATGTGGTAGACATATGGTGTGAACCACTTGACCCCAGGTATTGATTCATGAACTTTAGTTAATCTTTTACCCCTGATCTTCAGTTTACCTGGCCATGTGTAAGGCCATGTGATACCGCATCATAGCCACGTGGTCGTGTGGGTACGTATAGAACTGGTGTCGCGAGCGAGCACTAGAGCTGCCATGGACGAGCCTCAGAGGTTCAGCAAGCATCCTTGCTTTTCGATGAAATCCAGGGTTATCCAAGTAAGGCCACTGCAAATTTTTTCGCGAGCCTTCCACAACGACACCCCTTCCTTTATGTTCTTTTTTTAAGCGTTGTTTATTGCCTCAGGGCATAAAAACTATGAAGTGAGAGATGAGTAAGAGACTTAAATGAATGAAAAGAGGTGGGCTGATTTGATGAAATCCAGAAGTCAACGATGATATGGACCCTGTGTCCAGGCAATATAGCAATCCAGATTGTCCGGTCCCACTGCCGCCAGCTGCCGAATTCTCGTCGGCTTCAGCGCCGGGCAGTCCCACAACAGGTGGCGGATATCCGCCTCACAGTCTCTGTTCTTGCAGACAGGACACCCGGGGCGGGGATATAAATCTTTGAAATGCGGCCACTTGCGTGTCACAGCTGGAGCTTGGGCAACCCCGACCCGTATCCTCCGAAGAGCAACATCCTCCTCACGGGTAAGACCATGGGAGAGGGTTACTGCACACGGAGTGATTAGAGCACGTCTGCGGCGCAGGAGGTGTTCCTTTATTGTTAAAAGGAGGGTTGTGTCATCCAGAGCGAGGACTCGAGGCAAAGACGAGGTTGGGGTCGAAAGCGGATCGCAGAATCTGCGCGGCTCTGTGCGCTGTGTGCGCTCAGCAAGTCACGCGGGACCCACTCAATACGGATTTTCTGCGGGATGCGTGCCGCTAGACGCTGGATGTCTTTGCAGATTTCTGGAGTGCGACTGACTCGTCGTAGTAGGCGTGTGACGTGAACGGCGTCGGTGCGAATGGCAATGCGGGCCGTAGCTAGCATGGGAACGGCGGCCACAGAGCAAAGTGCCTCTTGAACCGCAAGCATCTCCGCACAGAAGGAGGGAAGGAGGTTCTGAGAGCCGAAACCTTGACGTTTTGTTCAGAGCAGGCTTGCAAGGACAGTAAACTGCCGTTGTTGTTTCGCAGGCCTCGATGCTTGCGTCAACGTACATAACGATAGAGCCATGCGGCATATTGGCGTCTTGCTCTGTAATTCGGTCGCGAAACGACGATGCCGCGCAGGTAGATGATGGCCGACGTAGATCAGTTGGCTTGTTGTCACCTAGCTACACAAAGCGCCAAGGAGGAAGAACTGGCGGGGGCGGCTGTAGAATGAAGTGCGATGAAGAATATGCCCTCAGTGCACACGTGGTGTGTGTAAGGCTTTACTTTAGGCTGCGAGCATCGCGTCGTTGCTGCTCCAGCTCATCTAGTGTATTCAGCTGCGCATGTTCTTGGAGCGCCACGATCGGGGTGTTGCGGGGAAGGCAAATGATGACCCTCATTGCCACTCGATTAACAGCTTCTAGACGATCCCATTGAGCACTCGTAAAGGGCTGGAATTGGGCTTGGTAAACGAGGCGCGGTTTCACAACCGCCCACATCAACTGTCGTGCAACATGAGAGTGGGCTCCGCCTGTTTTGGGACCAACGCGTCTAATCAGACCCAACGCCTGAATTGCTTTTTTTTAGCCTGACAAAGCCAAGCAGTACCTGTTCCTGACTCGTGTATTGTCAAGCCCAAGATTTTTACGGTCGAACTTCCTTGAACTGGAGATCCGGATAGATGGAGACGAATTGGTGTTGCAGCCAGTTTACGGCGCCCCCAGCGGTTGGCGACTGACACGAACGTGGTTTTGCTCACTGAAAGCTGCAGACCAATTGAAGAAGCAAAAGCCGACGTAATATCTCCGGCTGATTGTAGGCCTGCTGCTTGAGTCATCAGGTCGTTGTTAGTGCTTCACACCGTTATATCATCAGCATACAATAGGAACTTAATCTCAGAGACATCATGTAAGCGCCAAGCAAGGGGGATAAAACCAACATTAAATAATGTTTGCGATAACACCGATCCCTCGGGAACGCCCCGAAGAGGCTCAAATGATCCGTCGGCCTCCCCACCGAGGCGTATGGCAAATTGCCGGCCTTCAAGGAAGGATTTATAAAAATTGCGCACTCTAACGGGGAAATGCAGCATGTCAAGCGATTCCAGGATGGCAGCATGGCTGATATTATCGTACGCCTTTTCAACGTCCATGGCCAGTACAGTACGTACATTGTGGCTGCGAGTTGAGGCCAGAACTGCTGACGCCAAGACAGCCAGTCCATCTTCTGTACTTATGGACGTACGAAAGCCAATTTGGGCGGGATGGTAGAAACCACGGTGCTCAAGTCACCACGACAGTCGTGTGGCAAGCATTTTTTCGGTAAGCTTGCATAATGTTGGCGTAAGCGATATAGGCCGGAAATTTCCGAGGACTGTCGGCGGCTTCCCCGTTTTTGGTATGGGGATCACAATAGCCTATTTCCAGGTTTCTGGTACGACGCCTTCTCTCCATACATTGTTAATGGTGGCAAGGAGATGAGGCAGTACAGCGGAATAGAAGTTCTTGTAAACCTCGTACGGAATGGCGTCCAGACCGGGCGTAGTCTTCCGATTGGTGGTGGTAGTGCTTTTTATTAAAATAATAGTAAAAAGGAAGGAAAAGATTTTTGCTAGCCCCGGCATCTGCCATCGATACTGAAGCACCTGAGCTGGGGCAGCGGAAATAAAGGATAGCATAATAATAATAATAATTGGTTTAGGGGGAAAGGAAATGGCGCATTATCTGTCTCATATATAGTTGGGCACCTGAACCGCGCCGTGAAAGAAGAAAGGAAGAGAGAGGTGCCGTAGTGGAGGGCTCCGGAATAATTTCGACCACCTGGAGATCTTTAACGTGCACTGACATCGCACAGCACGCGGGTGCCTTAGCGTTTTTCCTCCATAAAAACGCAGCCGCCGCGGCCGGCTGCGTTTTTATGGAGGAAAAACGCTAAGGCACCCGTGTGCTGTGCGATGTCAGTGCACGTTAAAGATCCCCAGGTGGTCGAAATTATAGCAGGCAGAATGGAGAAATGAAATGAAAAAGGTGAGGGGACAGGAAGAGAGGATAGGGGAGAAGTAATATGTACACACTATTACACAATAAGAAATGTGCCCAGGTTGTGCGCGTGAATAGTTCATTTTAGAGGAATTAAAACACGCGCACGCAGTCTTCCGATTTGCCTCGTCTATTGCTGCAAGCAACTCGGGCTTTGAAATTGGTCTTGCAATTCCCTCGGCGTCGGCTGTAGATGGGAGCTTATCGACATATGCTGGAATGGTAGCCAAGGTCATAGGAGCCCCTTCCTTTCTTTCATCTCCGTTATACCTTCTCTCACGGCGCACTTCAGCTGTCCGGGCTGCCCGCGAGATGTGAGACAGATATTGTGCGCCATTTCCTATCCCTAACAACCAATTTACAATTAACACAGGTGAAGTCTCAGGCTGCTGCTCCCCTGCTGCCGCACTGGGGTAGACGGGTACGTCTTGAATGTCCCGACGCAAAACAAAATTGAACACCAGCGAGCTCGCGTGCTCCTATACGATATTCCGCGATTAGGCATCCTAAACCGTCTGCTAAATTCGAAATGTTATACGTGCCAATACCAGCCAACCGTTTATTCAAAAGGCACATCTTGGACACAGCCTACAAGGCTGAACGTGCAAAATTTCTGCATCGCGAACTGAGAAGGTATCCGATAAGGAACCTGTAGCGATAGCCACGTTATGCTCCAAAACAACGCAAGTTGTGCCGGTCTGGCAAAAATGTTACCGAAAGTATATTCTCGTATTTCTTGAAAACTGAGCCGGAAACTTCCTCAATACTGTGCGCTTCTTGAGCACGTCAAACGCTTAATACCATCTCTGTATAGGCGAGTAGATTTTAAAGCAAGAAGACACTTTTTTCAGAGTCGTAGGAGCCATTGTGCCACAACTTCTGCTTCAATCTTTAAGATTGAAAAATTTGTTTTGGAGGAAAGGAAATGGCGCAGGGCCTGTCTTACATTTTAGCCGACAAGTGAACCGAGCTGTAAAGAAGGGGACAAAATGATAGAGAAGAAAGGAAGAAAGAGGTTCCGTGGTGGTAGTGGTTTTATTAAAATAATAGTAAACAGAAAGGAAAAGATTTTTGCTAGCCCCCGCATCTGCCATCGATACTGAAGCACCTGAGTTGGGGCAGCGGAAATAAAGGATCGCAGGTAGATTGGAGAAATGAAATGAAAGAGGTGAGGGAACAAGAAGAGAGGATAGGGGGAGAAGTAATATGTACAAACTATTTACACAACAAGAAATGTGTCCAGATTGTGTGCGTGATTAGTTCATTTTAGAGGAATTAAATCACACACGCGCACAGCACTGTGTTGGCTACAGCTGGAGTGGGGCGTCCAGTTATTAATCGTTCAAGGTAGAACCCGCGGAGCGTTCGGTCACTGCGTGTAACTACCTGACGGAGAACAGACGGGATGTCAAGCCCGTGTGTTCGAGGAATGCACACAGGCTAACCAATGTTCGCTCACTTGTGCGCGCACTGCCCTGCGGCCACAATAGCGTCTTGGTGGAGTGTGGTAGTATGCCCTGCGCCCTATAGGCCGCGAGCATATCGCGACGAGCATTTGTTTGTTTCGGAGGAAAGGAAAGGGTGCAGAGCCTGTCTCACATTTTTGCCGACAAGTGACCCGAGCTGTAAGGAAGGGGACAAAATAGTAGAGAAGAATGGAAGAAAGAGGTGCCGTAGTAGCAGGTTCCGGAAAAATTGGCCGACAGCTGCTCCCTTGCTGCGGCGGCTATCATCCCCGCCCTGCGACTGCACAGCCAGCAACGCGCAACCTTCCTGGGCTCCTCCACCATGGCGGAGTTGATGGGGATCGGGTTCGGGCTGGACTTGCTGCTCACCTTCGGCCCTCCGCCTCCCAGGAGTGCTCTGCTGTGAGACTCCTGCGCCGCCCTCAGCCGCCTGCAATCTAACGGCCGCGGTATTCCTCTAGCGCGGTAAATTCGTTCGGCATCGAGCGCCTCGCGCAGAGAGGATGTGCCGTGCGTGCACAGTGAGTACCCGGTCACCGGCATCACCGGCAACGAAGAAGCTAATGACCTCGCGACCGCTGCACACCAACTACCTTCCAGCGATCAGCCCCTTGCGCTGGAGGACGTGCGTGCGGCCATCCACGACCATCTCCGAAAGCAGCACCCCGACCCACGCATCGCAGGAGGTGAGCGCATCGACAGTGTCACCGGCTGTCGCGCACTTACACAGTCACAACGTGCAATGATCCTCCGCGCGCGCATTGGCTGCGTGTGGCCCGGGGAACGACGGGTGCGTCACGGAATCGCGACGAGTGATGTGTGTGACGGATGCGGTGCAGTGGAAACACTAGAACACCTGCTGGTTCACTGTGCACCGTTCGCCAATGCTCGTAGCGATATGCTCGCGGCCTATAGGTCGCAGGCCATACTACCGGACTCCATCTAGACGCTATTGTGGCCGCAGGGCAGTGCGCTCTCGTGAGCGAACATTGGTGAGCCTCTGTGCATTCCTCGAACACACGGGCTTGACGTCCCGCCTGTTCTCCGTCAGGTAGTTACACGCAGTGACCGAACGCTCCGCGAGTGCTACCTTGAACGATTAAGAACTGGATGCCCCACTCCAGTTGTAACCAACACAGTGCTGTGCGCGTGTGTGATTTAATTCCTCTAAAATGAACTAATCACGCGCACAACCTAGACACATTTCTTATTGTTTAAATAGTTTTTACCTATTACTTCTCCCCCTATCATCTGCCCCTGGTGTGGTGGAATTCCAACAACATATCATGTAACATGGGGCTGCTCCGGTGCCAAGCCCCCCGAACTAGACAAACATCACTCCGAGGAACAGTGGGAGTCTGCCCTGCTCAGCTCTGACTTGGCGACGCAGCGAAAGCTGATATCCCAAGCAAGAGCAACTGCGGTGGACATTGGGGTCCTGAAATAAGGACTCCACCCAAAATCTGTATTTTCGCCTCTCTATCCTACCTTTTTGGAATAAATGTTTTCTACTACTACTCCCCCTATCCTCTCTTCAAGTCCCCTCACCTCTTTCATTTCATTTCTCCATTCTGCCTGCTATCCTTTATTTCCGCTGCCCCAGCTCAGGAGCTTCAGCATCGATGGCAGATGCCGGGGCTAGCAAAAATCTTTTCCTTTCTTTTTACTATTATTTTAATAAACAACGACCACTACCGCCACCGTGGCTTAGCTCCCCAATGCCAGGATATATATGGCAAGAGGTAGGTTGCCCTGGCTGAGCTTCTTTTCACATCCTCTTCTGTTGTTGCCGTTAACTGACGTTTTCCATAGGCTCCATCTCGGCGGCTATGCGCCGTCTATTAAGCTCGGCAGTTTGTAATATCCGTTTGGCATGCTGTTCCTCCCTTTGTTCCAGAGTTTCCGCTGCCCTCTTCCCCTTCTTACGCTCATTCTCTCCTTGCTCAGTACTTAAGTGGCATGGGCCACTTTAGGATCGCAAGAGTTAATCTTCACTTGTCTATACCACCGCTTAGCAGCGACCGGACTCTCCTTCCCTGCATCCATGTCAAACGTTGTTATACAGTCGCCTATTACGTCTCTCCCTCTCCCCCTTTTGATACGTGTCCCTTTTGACCCAAGACAATAGACCATATTTTTGAAAATATGGCGGAGTGCTTGAAGCACTCTGGCATGGGTCGGTCCGGTATTGCACTGCCTCCGGGATCGGCCTGGGGCATACCAGGGCGCGCCTTTGCTTTCAGCCTTTCATCTTTCAACTCGCCTACTTTCAGCACAAGACAGCGTTTCTGGCTCGGCTTGAGCCAGTGTTCAGGCCTGTGCACTTTTCATTTTTCCTGTCACCAACAGCACCAAAAACCGCCCTTATTAGAGGCAATGCTGCGCATGCGACGCGCGGTTCGGGTGACAGTGCGGCGCGCGGCGAGGCGGAGCATCTGTGTGGTGTCTCTGGTTGGTTACCACGGTATCGGCGCATGCGCACTACTCAACCGCGTGGCTTCACAAGCGGCTATGACGGAAGAGAGTGCGCAGGGCCGCGGTGATGGCGAAGCGCACGCTGCACTCCTGCTCCTCTCCGGTCGCCATGGTAACGGCGCAGGCCCACAACAGTTTTCCCTGACTCACGGCGAAATTCTCGACTAGTAGCGCTCGGCTACAGATCCGGAGTTCCCGGGTTCGAACCCGAACGCGGGGTCTGTGATTCAATAGAGGCACAAAGCTAGCGCGCACGTGTGCTTTGCGATGTAATAATAATTGTTTTTTTCTTGGGGGGGGGGGAGAAAATGGCGCAGTATCTGTCTCATATATCGTTGGACACCTTAACCGCGCTGTAAGGGAAGGGATAAAGGAGGGAGTGAAAGAAGAAAGGAAGAAGAGGTGCCGTAGTGGAGGGCTTCGGAATAATTTGGACCCCATGAGGATCTTTAACGAGCACTGACATCACGCAGCACACGGGCGCGTTCAGTGCACGTTAAAGGTTACCATGTGGTCGAAAAAAACTCCGGAGCCGAAGCCCCGCGCTACGGCACATCTTCTTCATTTCTTCCCTCAATCTATTATCTGGTCCCTTCTTTTACAGCTGGGCTCACTTGGCCAAAATGCGACAGGTAGTGTCCATTTCCTTTCCTCCAAACCAAAATTTTCAATTTTCTATAATGTAGCGGAAGTTGTGGCACAAATGGTTCCTACGACTCTAGAACGGAACGGAAAGACTTCTTCAACTATGGATCTACATCATCACGAGGGAACTATGCGAGGCACATATATATGCGCAATCAAGGAGGCGGCTCACAACCTAACCCGCGGGGAAGGTGACCCTGAGAAATCTAGGACCACACGACACAATTTCGGATAGAAATGCGGAGACAACATTACCGACCGAAGTGAGAAAATTACTCACTATTAAACTGATTCCAAATGACATGCACCCTGCTTTTTAGGAAGGCTGTAGTAGAGCAAGAGCAAAGGCCCTTGAAGCCAGGTTAGAAGGTTCGGAATACACAGCCTATGTAGACGCGGCGGAATACGATGGAGCCGACTCCTCTGTGTGTCCGCGGGTATGAACGACTGGGGTGAAATATTACCGGCCGGTTCGGTTAGTACAAAGAACTCAGGGAGAGCGGACGAGGCAGCTATCGTCATGCTACGGTCCGTACCAAAGCAGTCACCATATTAGCGACTCCAAGCTCGTTATAAACAATTTCGTGCGTGGTATGGCCTACCAGGAGACAGAAGGAATCCTAACACATCAATACTGGGACCAAAGAGAGGTGGAACTAACATGGGTGCCGGAACACTCGGGGAATAGGGGAAACGAGTTAGCTCACCGTATAGCTCTTGGTTATGACAGCCGAGCAGACAGCCGAGTTGAGTCCCCAAAATTCACGAGAGGTGCATTCATATCCTTTCACAACTACACAATCAGTTTTAACTGTAAAGGAGGATCTATCCACCACCAGAAAAAAAAACTCGACAAAAGTCAGGAGCTAACGCAGCGTCCACTCCTGACCCGAGCCTTCTTTAGCCCGTTTAGAATAGCAGACATGTATCCAACGCATTACAATCCGACATGCAAAGAATGCTCCGAGATAGCCAGATGTGACCACATTCTATTTAGCTGCAAAAAGGCGCCGCCACCGGTGGACCTACTACCAGTTCCTACTATAGAGTGGTGGAAGGCTATTCTGTTCAGCTTAGATCCGTTCACGCAAATCGGGGCCACTGAGTGGGCTCACAAGATTGGCGAGAGCCACGGGCTCGAAGCCATCTTGTATAGTGCCGACTAGGGTTCATAGCTGGCAATAAACGATATCAAATAAAAAAACGAGAAGTTCTTCCACATTCTTCGGTGTGCATAGTTTGTCTTCTTGGAAAAAAAGTAAATGCAACCACCCTAGTTATCACTAATCATGAATGATTATTTCTTCAGCCCACATTGATGTGCTTTGACATTTTGTCACTAGAGGGCGCTAATATTTACTCGATTCTAGGGTGCCTCGATGCCAGAGCAAGGAACCGGGTGGAGACAACTTAAGCGACACCACCATATTGAAACGCAACTGGCCTCTCCCATGAACTGCGAAATGCTCGACTGGTAGCCCAGTGTACCTCTCGCTGCCAGAGGCCGTTAAATTAAAGCACTTTGTAGCGCATGGGAGCATGAACAGCGCCGTTACAAACGCCAGCGCCGAAGATCCCGTGTGATTCAATATGGCGGCGCCATTGAGGCTGTCTCCACCGCGGCTGTGCTGGCATCGAGGCACCTTACTCGATTCACTGATGGGCGCGACGCCACGGTCAACTAAAAGGAACGTGTTTACTCTATTTACAGCGTACGCAACGCAGTAAGGAATGCGTATGCCCAACTAAAATTATCTGTTCTAGCAATATATATATATATATATATATATATATATATATATATATATATATATATATATATATATATATATATATATATATATATATATATTGTAAGGCTAAAGAAGAAGATGCGTCTGATGATTTGAAAAGACGAAGACGAGGTGACAGTGTTCTCGAGAGTTTTTGCCAGCGCTACGCTTGTGTGTCTTTTGCGGATCTGATCCCAGACTGCTGCCGTTGCCGTTCCCGTCGCCCCAGTACCTCGGAACAAACCCCCCGTTACATTTGGTGGAAGTGCCGGGGTAAAAACATCGGCCCTGGAGCTCCGTAGTCGTGCTCTCCCGGCGCGCACGATGCCTGAGGACGCCCAACACCAGGCCGTACAATTGGGCCAGGCTGTCATCTGTGCCGGCTCTCTTCGTCAACGGGACCCGACCATTTTCAGCGGGACTGACGAGAACGATGTGGAAGATTGGCTCACATCGTACGAGCGGGTGAGCGTATACAACAAATGGGACGATGTGACGAAGCTAAACAACGTCATCTTTTATCTCGCCGGTGTGGCTAACCTCTGGTATCGCAACCATGAGGCAGATATTCAAACCTGGTCCATTTCTAAGACTAAATTTGCAGACGTATTTGGTCGACCGGCTGTCAGGCAACTCCGAGCCGAACAGCGATTGCGTGAACGATCTCAGCAGGCTAGTGAAAGCTTCACTAGCTACATTGAAGATGTCGTCGACTTGTGCAAGCGGGTCAGCGCTCGTATGTCGGAAGCCGACAAGATCCAACACATCTTGAAAGGCATCGATGACGACGCTTTTCAGATGCTTCTAGCGCGTGACTTGCGTACCGTTGCTGAAGCCGTCACGCTGTGTCAAAGCTTTGAGCAGTTGCGCAAGCAGCGGATTCTGACACGCCAGCGGCCACAGCAGGCTGAGTCGCTCGCTGGGCTCACGCCTGCTCCTGACCCCTCGCTGCTACAGCAGATTAAAGACTTCGTGCGGGAAGAAGTGGCACGTCAACTTTCCTTTCTGCCGAGCGCTCACGACCGACCATCATATCTGACTCCAGCGCTCCGACATACAATTCAAGAGCAAGTTGCTGAGGCTCTTCCACCGGCTCATCCGTCACCACCTGTCACGGTTCCGCTGACATACGCTGACGTTGTCGCCAGACCACAACCTGTGGCGGCTCCGCTCACATATGCCGAAGCCGTCGCGCGACCGCCTCCTGTCGCGGCTCCAGTGACATATGCCGATGTCGTAGCAAGACCGCAGCCGCCAATCTATAGTGCGCCTCCGGCGCATTTGCGAGGGCCAGTGGCTTACCGACGACCTACTCCAAGGGTCAGCGATTCCTGGCGCACAACGGACAATCGGCCGATTTGCTTCTTTTGTGGTCTCCCAGGTCATGTAGCTCGGCATTGCCGCCGTCGTCTCCCGGACGCGGAAATTCCTCCCCAAGCTCCTGGGTACTGGCCCCCACCGAGTCAGTACTCTGTACCAGCTGCGCCGCCGCAAAGTCGTACTTCCTCGCCGGACCGTTCTACCCTCTCCAGCCGCCGGCCCTCTTCTCCACGACGCCGGTCTATTTCGCCTATGCGACGTCGCCCTACCGCTAACCAGGAGGAAAACTAGGCGCCGCAGTTCCTGAGGCGAGAACTGCGTCCACAACGAACTTCGAAAGGCCTCATCCGTCATCCGCTAACCTCATTGAAATTTCCGTCGACGGCGTTTCTGTCATGGCGCTTGTCGACACTGGTGCTGCCGTTTCCGTCATGGACGCAAAGCTGTGTAGTTCTTTAAGAAAAGTAAGGACGCCAATTGCTGGACTCTCACTGCGCACCGCCAGCGCTCAGAACATCCAGCCGTCAGCAGCGTGTACCGCTCGCGTTGTAATCCAGGGGACCATTTATGCCGTCGAATTCGTCGTACTGCCCTGCTGTTCTCATGCTGTTATCCTGGGCTGGGATTTCCTATCGCGCCATGCTGCTATCATCGATTGTGCTCGAGCTGAAGTCGAGATCTCTCACCTGCCCGAAGCTGTCTTGGACACTGCCTCTCCTGGTGCCTGTGTTAAGGCCCTAGTTGCCGAAGACATTGACCTGCCTCCCTGCTCTTCAGTCCTCGTACCCTTCTCTTGCGGCCCTCTTCGCGACGACACTGTCCTCTTCACTCCGTCCCCTATCTTTCTGCACCGCAAGTGTCTGCCTCTGCCATACGCTGTCCTGACTATATCCGCTGGCCTCTCCGTACTGTTCGTGTCTAACCCATTCTCGTTCCCCAACGCCTTGCGCCTAGGTGAATGTCTCGGCACGGTACAACCATTCGCGTCTCTGCTCATCCGCGAAGAGACGGACGACGCGCCGCACCTCTCCATAGCCGCACTCAGCCCACCTACTGCTGCGCCCGATCCCTCCTCAACCGAAGCATTCCTTCGCTCCATCGACGACAACCTTCCAGCGCCGCAAAGGGCACAGCTTCTCACTTTACTTAATCAGTTTCGCTCATCATTTGACTCACATCAAAGTTCCTTGGGCCAAACTTCCGCTGTCACCCATGCCATCTACACAGGTGACCACGCACCGCTGCGACAACGTCCCTATCGTGTGTCTGTCGCCGAGCGCCAAGTTATTGAAGACCAAGTCGACAAGATGCTCCAGAGCGGCGTCATTCAGCCCTCAAGCAGCCCATGGGCGTCGCCTGTGGTGCTCGTCAAAAAGAAGGATGGCTCCATACGCTTCTGTGTAGATTACCGCCGCCTTAATAAGATTACGCGCAAAGATGTCTATCCCCTCCCGCGCATAGACGACGCTCTGGACTCTTTGCAAGGGGCCGAACTCTTTTCATCTCTTGATTTGCGTTCCGGGTACTGGCAAGTTCCTAGGAAAGAAGCCGATCGCCCCAAAACCGCCTTTGTGACACCGGATGGCTTGTATGAATTTACGGTGATGCCCTTCGGGCTTTGTAACGCCCCCGCGACTTTTGAGAGGATGATGGACACCATTTTGCGTGGACTTAAGTGGAAGACATGCCTTTGCTACCTCGACGACATTGTGGTCTTTTCCCCGGACTTTGACACCCACCTCTCCCGTTTGAAGCACGTCTTGACCTGCCTCTCTGACGCCGGCCTGCAGCTGAACTTAAAAAAATGCCGTTTTGCCGCTCGTCAATTAACCATCTTAGGTCATGTTGTCTCTAAGCAGGGCGTCAGTCCCGACCCAGGGAAACTTCGTGCTGTGGTTGACTTTCCCAAACCTACCTCCATCAAAGACCTGCGCAGCTTCCTGGGTTTGTGCTCATATTTCCGCCGGTTTATTCGCAACTTTGCGTCTATTGCTGCGCCTTTGACTCAACTGCTGTCTGGAAGTGCGGATTTATCACTGTGGTCTCCAGCGTGCGACGACGCATACACCACCTTGCGCCGTCTCCTCACGGCGCCGCCCATTCTGCGCCATTTCGACTCGGCCGCTCCTACCGAAGTTCACACGGACGCCAGCGGTGTTGGCCTCGGCGCTGTCCTCGCCCAACGAAAACCTGGCTTTGACGAATACGTCGTTGCTTATGCTAGCCGCACACTCACACCAGCAGAACGCAACTACTCCGTAACTGAAAAAGAGTGTTTGGCGATTGTATGGGCCCTCGCGAAGTTTCGACCGTACATTTATGGGCGCCCTTTTGACGTTGTGACCGACCACCATGCGCTCTGTTGGCTTTGCAACCTGAAAGACCCCTCCGGCCGCCTCGCTAGGTGGGCCCTTCGCTTGCAAGAATATGATATCCGCGTCGTGTATCGCACCGGCCGCAAGCATCAAGACGCCGATGCACTGTCACGCTGCCCCCTTCCAGCCGAGATCGCCAGCCTTTCCACCTCCGACGCTTCTCTGCCCTTGCTTCGCCTCAGCGACATGCCTTAAATAAATAAATAATAAATAAATAATAAATATTCTAACAATGTTGCACGAACGTAGTGTGTTACTAAGGTTCTTAGCTGGCTAGGCCTTGCCGTGCCCGCAACACGATTGTTGAGGTGGATTCCATGCAGTTATCCATATTCGCTGGTGTGTTGCAAACCATTATAAGAGAGAACAAGCTTCAAACATGTGGCATCCCTGCTTTAAAGAAGTGATGCTTCAGGAAAGCAAGGAGTAATTAGACATACAGCAGCCTTTTCAGTGGACTCTTTTTTTTGTGCAGTTAAGAAACTAGTGCTGCTTTTTAACCTTTTTTCTTTCACCTAACCCCTGAACATAAGGAAAAGCTTCCGTACATGAAGTATTCACGTATTCATTGTGCAGTATACTGTGGCACGAAGTTGGTAGCACTTAATCTCAACATGAACGATTTGTGCAGTCATTGCACAGTGTAGGTAGGAATGGAACTCTCATTAACATAAAGTGGTCCACTAGAAAACCACGCGTCTTGAAAATATCGTCGTGTAATGGTGCCACGTTTATTGAGGCATTTATAGAAAATTTCAGGGATATTGACTTGCCTGCACTGTCCTCTTTGTTTGTTGTTTTAGCTATTGAATGCATTTCTTCAACTCTATTCATTGAAGAAAATGGATGCGAGTGCAGGATTCCCATAGAGAATTACTGGGAGGACAATTGGTCGCTTAATATCTTACGCATTTTAAGTTCGCTCCTAGTATTATGTAACTTTCTTGAAAAACCTGGTGTATTTAGCCGTAAGGACAGCACTGTCTGAGAAATAGCTGAGATGTTTCATATTTTCTAAGGAGGTGAATGGTGCTCCCGTTCAATAGTTAACCAGAAATATATTGTAGTGCTTCTTGAGAAAAGTTATTTGTATCGAATTGTTTCAAGAGGGTGGCTACTGGCTAACACAAGTTGTCTGGTGAGGCTGTATCTTTTGCCCTTGTTCTTGTTATTAATAGGTTATAATGTTGACTTTTTTAAAACAATTCCCGGTTCAGAAGCGTTGCTTTCCTCCTTTGTTTCAGCATTTTGATCTACTGTGAAATGTGTTGTGATGTGCATATTAGTTGCCTCATGGTCATTAATATATGTTGAAATGAAAAAAGGTTATTTGTGTTTTCTGGCGCTAACTTTTGTATCTTGCAGGTGAATATTGGCGTGATGTTTTTTTTTGGAAAGAGCCGTTTTAGACAGGTTGCACACGCAATGCCGTGATGCTCCTACAAAATTTGCAAGGGCTCTTATGCGGGCATTATTCACACCCGAGGAATTGAAGGGGAAATCCCTGTTTGGAAAGGGGTGCAACGTGAACAAAGACGGCCCGCCGAAGGAGGCACTTGACCCAGTGCGAGTCAACGCACTGATTTGTAAGCACAGTCCTTAGAGCTGAGGGCAAAGGTTACCTGTTTTGGACCTTGGCTCAAAATGAGTTCCTGTTGCAGAAGCTTTCAAGAATACTTTTAAGGTGTGGATAATTATGAAGTTGGAAGTAACATAGCTGTAGATGATGTCAGGACTGCACCAAGAACAACCAGGACTAGAGAGGCACAATAACACAACAGGAGCCGTCCTGACATCATCTACAGCTATGAAACAACTAGCCCAAACCAAAGTACTTCTTGAAGTAACATAGTTGGGTGCAGTGAGTGATTAATATGATTAGAGTAGCTTTGGGTTCCTGCCAAGCACTCGAGACGGGCGGACGCACGTCACATGCGCTCCGCAGTTTTGGGACTTTTTGACCCTTCTAACCGACTCGGACCGCCTCATTTTTGGTTGGAATCGACGCCGAAGGAGAAAAGGACCACGAGGATCCAAATTTCAAGCTGGCGGGTCCAATTTTTTGGCTTTTATCGGTCCCCGAACTTCCCACCTGGCCGACCCAACCTTAAGCCTAGTTAGGCTTAGCAAGAGCACGGGGCTCCGCGGCCTTGGCCCGAGGTAGAGAAAACGGAGCAATGTCCCGAGCGAACATCCCCAGCTACAACCAACCCATAACGGTCGGCCCGAACAGATTTTCGGCTGAAACACCAGAAAATATCCATGACATAACCGAAGCGAACCCCTGGCGGCAAACCCGAGGCGGAACAGTAAAGGCGGTCGGTCTAACTCAAGGCAGCAGCAACCCAACAATACAAGGCACACAGGTAGTCGGCAACGGCGAAACCGAACTAGATTGGGTGGTCGTTGGAACAAAGATGCAGAGAAGACAGCAACGCAGAAAGGATAAACAACAGGCTCTAGGGAACACGGACCTAGGGAACGAATGAATGTTCCCTAGATAAGGCGGAAACAACAGATGGGACGCCAGCTGCGACATGGAAGAATGAGAAAGGAGGAGCGCCGAGGAGGCTACCGCCACTCTCCAAGGACGACCTAAAGGTAGTTCTCCGACCGAGGGGACTCGCAGTTAAAGATCTGCAGACACACCAAGTATCACGAGCCGCGGCGGAAGCCACCGGGCACGGTTGCAAGACTGGGGACTTCATCGTACGGCTACGCAATGGATCCAATATTATAATCGTCAGAACTGATAACGAAGAGGTGGCCCGGAAGATCAGGAACATCACGCAGCTAAAGTTCGGAGACAAGAGCTACGCGGTCAACGCCCACGTAGCAGCACCAGAGGACACAATACGCGGTGTCATCCATGGAGTGTACCCTGGAACAACTCCAGAAGAACTTCAAGCCAACCTTAGACTACGCAAGCAAGGGGTGAAGATCCTGGCGGCCAGAATGCTAGGCGGCTCAAGCACAGCCATCACCAGCTTCGATGGCACAACCCTCCCGAAACAAGTGATATATCACGGCGGGGAAATGTGGCGCTACCCATACCGGCCAACGAGGCAAGTGTGTTACACCTGTGGCCAACAAGGACACCGGATGGACGTTTGCCCGAACCCAGAAGCCAGGACCTGGAGACAGTGCGGGTGCCAAAACCCAGCGGAAGCACACCAGTGCACGCCTAAATGCATGTTGTGTGGAGGCGACCACGTGGCGGGCACAAAGGACTGTAAGCAGCGCCTGAAACCAGCGAGTGAACGGCAATGGGGACCCCAACAGCAGAATCGACGTAGTCAAAGCCGCAGCCGGGGAAGAAGACCAAGATGGTTCGGAGACGAGAGCAGAGATCCGGACCGAAGCAAGTCACGGAGCCGCAGCCGCGGCAGAAACTGGAACCAAAACCAGGGGAACGACCGAGACGAGTCCTTCCCACCCCTGGGCAGCACGGGCAAGCAGCAGCAGCAGCAGCAGCAGCAGCAGCAGCAGCAGCAGCAGCAGCAGCAGCAGCAGCAGCAGCAGCAGCAGCCGGGTCAGCAACAAAAGAAGAGAAATGGCGGCGGCACACAGGTGACCTGGCGAGACGGTCCTCCCAAATCGCTCGTTGCTCCGCACTCCGACATAAACAATACACAAAACACACAAAACCACAGATTATTGGATGAGAACGCCAGCCTTAAACGCGAGCTGGAACAGTGTCGCGAGAATATGAGGCAGCTAAGAAAGCAACTAAACGAAATAATTAAGGGAAAACAAAAGAACAGGGCAGGTTTCGTGCCAATAAGAGCCCCCACACCACCAACCCAGGTGGAAGAAAACACACAGCAAAACACAGAAACAGATAACCCGATAATGAAACTTGTGCAGGAAATGCGCAACGAAATGCAACAAACACAGCAGAAAGCGGCTATGCAAGAGCAAAGGTTTAGAAATTACATAAAGAGTCAAACTACACAAAGAACAGTTAATGATGCCAAAGACAGGCTCTTCAATGAGCGCAGGTTCAGCACCGAAACCCCCAGTACGAGCAATGCTAACCAAATATGGCAAAACGACGCCAGTAACTAGAGATATGGCAATGGAACTGCAGGGGATATGCACGCAAACAAGGTCTCCTGCAGCAATACATATATTCTAGAGGAACCCCTCCAGACTTAGTCTTACTACAGGAAACAAACAACACCCCGACACTCAGGGGTTACACATGTCAGGAGGGCAGTCGCACCGCCACGCTAATCACCAAGAGGGTGTTGGCAATAGAACACAAACAGATAGAAGACACACAAATAGATCATGTAATAACCGAGATAATTCCCAAGAAGAAAACGAAAGCCAAAATCACCTTCGTAGTTAACCTGTATAGCCCGCCAAGGCAAACAAATGGCGATTTCATTAGGCTCTTTGCGGAAGCGAAGAAGATCGCAGGCCATAACAACCTGGTCATAACAGGCGACTTCAACGCAAAACGTCCAAGATGGGGATACCCTAGAGATGACAAGGGACGCGGCATATGCACGGCGGCAGAGAACACGGGATGCGAGCTTCTGACTGACGAAGTCAGCCAACCAGGCAAGGCAACAGCGTGAGTCCAGATACGAGCCCGGATCTAACCTTCGTGAGAGGAAGCAGTCAAGGGGAGTGGGAAAATCTAAACGAAAATCTAGGAAGCGACCACTTCATAATCAGGACAAGCATGGCAGCCAAGGGCGCCAAAAGGAAAATCGGCACGGCAGGAATCACGGACTGGGATGCCTTTAGGGCGCACTGCGCACAGCTAGAGGGCGACATCAGATCCACCGAGGAGTGGAACCAAAAACTCAGGCGCATACAAGAGGCACACACGAAGGAAGTGGATACGACGGAGAAGGCACAGGAAGTGGATAAAAGACTTCTCGGGCTGTGGGAGGCAAGACGGGGGCTCACCAAGCGCTGGAAAAGGCAGAAGCTAAATAGGAAGCTCAAGAGAAAGATCGCTGAGGTAACTGACCGGGCAGAACAGTACGCAGCACAACTGGCAAGACAGGGCTGGCAACAGTTTAGCAACTCGCTGAACGGCACGCTCGGTAAACCCAGGACGTGGCAGATACTCAGGGCTCTCATGGATCCAACCTAAAGCAAAGCGAAAAACAACAAATCAATACAAAGGCTAGTGCATCAGTACAGCGGCACTGAAGAACAGCTACTAGAAGAGGCCCGGAACAAATGCTTTGGGAAGGAACAGGTAGAAAGCTACAAGGAGGAATACAGAGGCGAAGAGAATGCGAACATAGATAGGCCCATCAACAGGGAGGAAGTGATTGAGGCGATGAGGTCCGCCACCAAGAACACGGCAGCGGGGGCAGATAAGATCAGCCACCCGCTAATCAGAAACCTCAGCGACAAAGCAATAGACTAACTAGTCAGTTAGTTAGTTAGTTATATTGATTTTAATGGCGCAAAAGCAACTTAGGCTATGATGCGCCAAACACACGGTTAGAGCTTTTGTTAAAGGTTACGCTTTTTATATCTAAAATTTGTATAAAACATTGGCTTCTCTGAGAAATTTAAAAATGCTAGAAAAATCAACCAGTGCTTGATCTCCTAAAAGTAACATGGGGCGTAGTGGGATGTATTCATTGTACAATGTTGTGAAATATTTTTTCCTCAGTTGTTCCAGTTTTTTGCATACAATTAAAATGTGGTTTACCGTGAGTTCATCGCCACACATTTCGCAGTGAGGTTTGCCTTTTTTTGTCAGTAAGAAGTTGTGAGTAAGGTGTGTGTGTCCAATGCGTAGTCGACACAAAATAACTTCTATGAAACGCTCCTGATGTGTACATGATCTCCATTCTCCCAAAACAGGTTTTATAGAATGTAGTTTGTTGTTTGTTTGTTCGTCCCATGCAATCTGCCACTTATTCCTGAGTTTACTGTGCAGTAATTTAGAAAAATCCCTCTGTGGTATGTTAACTTGTTTTATATGGCCAATTCTAGCTTGTGCTGCGCAAGCATCTGCTCTCTCATTACCTAAAATTCCAACATGGCTAGGGACCCAGCAGAAGACTAACTAGTCGAGTATCTCAACAAGCTTTGGCAGGAGGGCGTAGTACCAGCAGAGTGGAAGCATGCAGTGGTAGTCATATACTGCGCCATTTCCTTTCCCCAAAAACCAATTTAAAAAAAATGATACCGAAACCAGGCAAAAAGCTGTCGATCGAGAACCTAAGGCCGATCTCCCTAACATCGTGTCTAGGCAAGCTTTACGAAAGGATAATCACCAAAAGAATCCAAACACATCTAGAGAGAGAAAGGCTATACCCAGACAGCATGTTCGGCTTCAGAGCTAATCTATCCACTCAGGACATACTGCTACAACTCAGAGAGGAGGTCCTTACCACAATGCCTAGGGCTGGAGAAAACGTGGTCATGGCCCTAGACATCAAAGGAGCCTTTGACAACGTCCGCCACGCGGCCATTATGGAAGGCATCAACAATACCAATTGCGGAAGAAGGGTTCATAACTACATCAGGGCCTTCTTAAGCGACAGAACTGCAACGGTCGGCCTGGGAGAGCTAAGAAGCGATCCTTTCTCCATACCATGCAAAGGCACACACCAAGGATCAGTTATCTCACCATTCCTATTAAACGTGGCGATGCTCGGGCTAGCAAGGCAACTGGAAAGAATACCAGGAATTCAACACGCGATGTGCGCGGACGACGTCACGGTATGGGTTACCCAAGGCTCGCTCGGGGAGAAACAGGACAGGCTACAGGAAGCGGCCTCCTGTGTGGAGAACTCCACCAAGGAAAGAGGTCTCAAATGCTCGACCGAGAAGTCAGAGCTTCTGAGGGTCGGAAGGCACCCCACCAAGGCAGACCTAGAAGTCCGTCTAGAGGGGCAGAAAATCCCAGAAAAGGACATGATAAGGGTGCTGGGTATGTGGCTGCAAAGGAGTGGGAAGTACAGCTACACCATTCGCCTAATAAGTAAAGCAGCGGAGCAGGTAGGACGAATGATCAGCAGGGTCTCACACAGGAGATATGGCATGAAAGAAGAGGACACACTCAGACTCGTTAACAGTCTGATAGTCAGCCGTGTCACATACTCCTTGCCCTACCAAGTGACAACGAAGACAGACAGGGAGCAGATAGATGTAATCCTGAGGAAGGCATACAAGATCGCTCTCCATCTACCCAGGAATACATCAAACGAAACATTGCTCCACCTAGGAATCAGCAACACGTTTTACGAACTGGGAGAAGCCCTGCTCAGAGCGCAAACTACGAGAATCCGAGGCACGCCAACTGGCCGGGCGCTACTGAAAAGGATAAGGGTGGATACACAAGGTCACAGGGACAAGTACCAGGACGTCCCTGACGGAATCAGGTGAATACTTAGGGTAGCCCCCCTGCCTAAAAATATGGATCCGAACCTGCACGAGGGCAGACGAAAAGCGAGAGCCGAGTATGTGGAACGAGGACTGGCCCAACTTGAAAGCATAGTCTATACGGATGCGTCACTGTACCTAACCGGGAGGAAACGCACGGCCGCAGCGGTGGTGGTCAATCACAAGGGAGACCTGGTTACATGCGCAGCAGCCGGGGTTGCGGACGCAACAGAGGCTGAGGAGATCGCCATAGCGTTGGCGGTAGCTAATGGGTCCAGGGAAAGCAAATCCCTAAATATATTTACTGACTCGAAGGAGTCATGCAGGAACTACATTGGAAGGAGAATAGGTAGCGTGGCCCTAAACATACTCAGAAAGGAAAATATGCTTGGATAGAAAACACATACACAACCCGGGCACGCAGGCATTAAGGGGAATGAGAAGGCGGACGGCCTCGCCCGCGAGTTCAGTTTCCGAGCGGGGCAACCGGATGACTTCTACACCCAGGCCTGCGACGGGGGGCACGCGGAGCACCTGGGCCTATACAGGGGCATGAGATATAGGTACCCACCGCCACACAGGGCGCTAACAAAGTAGGAGGCGACCGGATGGCGCAGGCTGCAGAAGGGTGTTTTTCCCAACCTACACCTACTGAACAAGATGTTTCTAACACAGTACAGAGCCACATGCCCTTGGTGCGGGGCGGTGCCGACACTCTACCACATCACGTGAGAGTGTGAGCGAAACCGAACATTCCATCAACACGAACACCCGAGCGCGGAGCAATGGAAGAGCCGGGTCGTCAGCAGCGAGCTCACAGTCCAAAGGACCCTGGTGCAGCACGCTTGTGAGGCAGCGCGGCTCAGCGGAGCCCTGGAATAGGGGCCCGACCTTGCGAGGACAGGACCCGGGACAGCCTGAGACGAGGACGACGCGGGTACTGCAGCCGCGAATTCCTTAAAAGATCCAATAAAGTTTGCTTACCTTACCTTAGAGTAGCTTTTCAGTGAGGTGGTCGTTCATTATGAACACTAGCACTTGGAAGATTAAGATGGGAAATAAAAATACAGTAAAAGCTGATTAATTTGAACTCTGTTAATTAAAACTTAGAACACTCGATGTTGCAGCACGCCAGTTCTCCGTCATTCGGCAGAAGAAATGCAAGCAAATGCACTTCGCTGATTACTTTTAGTTCTGACAACCCTTCCTAGTAATAAACATGTTTTGGAGCGTAAATAGCATCATATATTCCAGCACTAAAGCTCGCTGCTCCCGCAAATGCATTCCAGTACTTGTTTCTGGCGCATAACTGGCCGATCAATTTATTTATTTGCCACTAGGACCCGAATATTTTCATTCTCAGAATTGCCCGCCACAAACGTTTAGTAGCGCCAGCTCATGATGAGTCTAAATGTGACTGCTTCGGGTTCTGCCCGAGCGGCAGGGCACTATGACCGCTCATTCTAGCGCCCATCCGATAATTCGAACAATTTTTTAAGTCCTTTTCGAGTTGAAATTAACGAGCTTTTGCTGTACACGTCTGCTTCTCTAAGTGGCCTTATGTTTCAAAGGCTACTGTGAATACTATTGAAGGGACAGTCTACTGTCGGGGACAAGTATAAAATATTGGCTCAGATCTTGCCCCATGTTGGCAAGAATGAGGTCAGTAGTTGCCATTTAGGTAGGAATTTATATTTTAATTTGCTCTCAGGTAAAATCTGGTGGCAGTGCCACACCTAGTTGGCATTCCATTTGCACAAGTCAAAGTGACATGCATGACTGGGCTCCTGTGGCACAGAGGTATCTAATTTCTGTTGTAATTTAAGGGGGTGCAATAGCTCTTTCAAGCAATTACAGCTGCTTTTATTGTTTAACCTTGCTTGATACCCTTACTACACAAGAAATCTCTTCTACCCGCTCGCATAACCACACTTAGCAGAAAATGACATAGTTTTCAATATGTGCGGAGATTTCGTAATGTCCCTGTACATGCACAGAGTATATTAGATGACACGCATTAATTCTGCTGTTTATTTTTCTTTCAATGCTTCAGTAGTTCCAACCCAGAGTCTAGACCACCACGCAGCAAGTTCAGAAGGTACTGACCACTTTCGTTTTTCACATGCAGCTGTTTTTTTGCATTGCTTGTATTTTTTCTTCCAGAGGTTACCTTGCAGGTGCAAAAGCTTTGCAAAGATGCTGGAGTACAAGTGAATACAACAAATGGCATTTTCAAACATGAACAGCTCACAGCTATTTAAAAAATTTCAGATGAAAGTGACTTGCTTGTGTGCACAGGGATAGGATCCTTTGAGTTGTTTTATAACATCACGGAATTGTTCACAGAAGCACGCGTCTTGCAGACAACCCGCAGAGTCTGTATAAGCAATGATGAGCTGTCCTCATAACATTCATGAAGCTGTATCATGATCTCACTTTCTCACTGCTGGCTGTGCTGTTTCAAGTTCACCGCACAATTGCGTCTAACTTGTTCAGAGAGTCCATTGTGATCCTGGCCAGCATTTTATAGCATGCAGTATTTTGACCAGAAAAGGCCTGCGTGGTCACCTGCCTCACAACTTACTTAAGGAGTACAAGGACACGAGAATGGTGCTCGACTGTAGAGAAATAGAAATTGAGCGGCAAAAAGACCTAACCTCACGGCTGCTAACATACAGCCATTACAAACGTACCTACACTGCAAAGGTGCTGGTGAGCGAGACTCCAGGTGTTCTAATTAGCTATATAAGCCCAGCATATGGTGGGAAAGCATTGGATACATATATCACAAAACACTGCAAAGTGTTCGACAAATGTATGCCACATGTTGACAGCGTCATGCCGATAAAGGATTTCTTATCAGTGAACTCTGTAGAGAAAAAAAATGTCAAGATGATCAGACCTCCCTTTATTATGGAAAAACAGCTCATAACAGAGGAGGCAAAAAATAATCAGTCAATCGCAAGTGCTCGTGTGCATGTGGAAAGAGCGATTCAAAGAATGAAACTCTTTCGTATTTTGAGAAATTGGTTCGATCTCGACCTTCTGCCATACATAGATAACATTCTCAGAGTAATTGCTGGCACAGTGAACCTATCGAAGCCTTTGTTTAAGGATAACAAGGTTCTGTTCCGCTTGTAGGTCACTGGGCTTGAGTGTATGGAGTAAACAGATCAGTGTTGTATGTTTCATGTGTGTTGTAAAATATGTATTACTGTCATATCATCTTCATTTGTAACATTCAGAACAGTATGTAGTCAGAAAAACTTCACTCCCTGAGTTTATTATTTCCTCAAAACACAGTTATATCACAGATCCACCGTACAGGGGTGGAAGCAGGCTCCAACTTTTTGAAGCAGGCATGGGAGCAGCAAAAGTCCCATATTGGAGCAAGTTTGGAGCAATTTTTAGGCTATTTTGGAGCACTTTGGAGCAGAATGGCGACATTTAAATGCGACTGAGAGCAATTTTGTTTGCAACTGGACCAAAAATTGCATAAATATTGATCACGGATCCCACAGGCCAGAATTCATGAAAAGGACTGCAATTGTTCTAAAGATATTTGCTACAGTTCATGAAAAAAAAAGACATGTGGCAGCTACAACAAACAGTAGCAGCAGTACATTAGATGTTATTAATTTCAGTTCAGAAAAAGAGAAAACAACAACATAATGGCGACAGTTTTATTTGTGTCAACAAACCCAGAGCACTTCAGTGCAAAACCACCCCATATATGACAATGACAATAATTAGCTGCGACAATTAAGGTTAACTATTTCAGACTAGTTTACTACTGAATGTATAAGAGAAAGCAAGTAAAAATTGCATCAAAGGTGGTAACTGGCTTGCAGCAAATATAATGACTAGAAGCAAAGTGGACTAGAACTAGCTACTGCCATATAAAATGCAAAGACCTTGCCGATTAACATTAGAAACATGAAAAGAGCTCTGTAATCGGTTTGCACAAAAACATCACATAACGAAGATTCAGTTGGCCTTCATAGACTGGAGAAGCGAAGTGGACTAGAACTAGCTACTGCCATATAAAAGGCAAAGACCTTGCCAATTAACATTAGGAACATGAAGAGATCTCTGTAATGGGGTTTGCACAAAAACATCACATGAAGATTCAGTTGGCCTTCATAGACTGAAGAGCTGAGTCAACCGTTTTGATTCGTTCTATCACAGAAGGCAGTTTAGAGTTCACATCACACAGCAAAATATTGCCACTCTCTACCTTGTCCATGTCCCTGTCAGCCACACCTTTGCTTATAAGCTCTTGTGCACTTGCAAGTAGAGCTTTGAGAGATGACAGTCGCTGCTGGAGGCTAGACTTCTCGTCCATCAGCTTCTTTCGCTCACATACTTCTGTTGGCTCCTCCTCGTCATGCTTTCGCTTCTGGGACGTTGCTGTCTTTTCTTCTTCGATTCGCTCCCGGTACACCTTGTAAGACTTTTCGACATTCCTGAGAATGTCCCTGGTCAAAGACACCTTTGTAGCATCTCCACTGTACCGCTTCATGAACGCCTTGGTTTGACGAAGGCTGGAAATGCTTGTTATGGACAAAGTACTTCGATGGTGGAGTGCTTGTTTGTTCTCACTAAATCCTCGTTCACAATCGGCATTTCCGTGAGGTAATGAAAGGGCTGCTTTGACAAGCTTAGTAATCCTTGGATACTTAGCCTGACCAGCAGGTGTCTGTAATGCAAACACACTTGACCAATGGGTGACCACATTAGGAGACAGTTCCCAGTCACTGGTTTCGCACATAAGCGAATTCCACTCATCAGTGAGGGATGACACATCGCAGGGTGGAATGACCTGAGGCAGTGCGTTAGCCACATAGCGCAGTGACGATGTGAAAGAATTCCCTTTTGTGTCTGGGTTTAAAAACCTTAAATGAAACAACAGCTTGTTGTCCAGTGGCAGCCTCGTGATCAGGTACTTTGCACAAGCTATGTAAAAGGCTCTTGCCTTGATGTAAAATGCCTTCTTCTCAGTAGGATTCCACAGTTTCATTGACTGCTCCGTGTCGAGGCCAATTTCAGGTTTTGCCTTCCAATTTTCAGAGGACTCTACATCAAGTTCTTTCAGTTGTGAGCCAGTAGCACCTGCAAATGACTCTTGGCGCAGAAACCTCCCAAGGACCTGTTTCACGAGAACCAACATCTCATCATAGAAAACATGCAGGAGAGGGTCCTTGCTTTGGAAGAGCGTTTGAAATCTGTCAAATATCTGAGCAGCGTTTTGAAGGAAAAATAACTTTGCTCGCAGTGTTTTGACACAAAACGCAGATGACAGACGACCGTGCCTCATAGATGAGCACCTTGGCTGTCCAGATTTGGAGAAGAATGCCTTGAGGGCGTCAAATGACTTTAGTATCCGCTCGACACTAGGAAGCAGTGTCAGCCATCTGCTGTTAACGTGCCGCAAAAACTCTAGTTGGGGCAGTCCTAGATCACTCAGCAGCTCCTTCATGTCCGCGTGCCTTGTGGCAAATTTGAAGTAGTAGTGGACATCAGTTGCAAGAGACTCCACTTCTGCACAGAACATATCCAGCCCAGCAGCAAAAGCGTTGTGAACTTTGTGGAGGCCGCATTCACCGATGTCAACCATGTCTGGGCTCACTTCCTTCTTTAGCCTTCGCTTAAGGCTTTTCATTACGTTAGGGCCATCAGTGTAAAAACATGCCATGTTCTTCTTGCGAACGTCACTGAGGGCATCCTCAATGCAGGAAAACAGCTGATCAGCGGTCGCATGGCCCAAATGGAAGGACTGGAGATGCTCCACCACAACATTCTCAGTGCTGGTAGAGTAGTAGCGGACAAGCACGTCCAGCTGCTGCACCTTGGCCTCAGGGATTGGGGACTCATCAATCATGATGGTATAGAATGTGTCGGGCATGTCAAGCTCTTGGATTACTTTTGCCTTGAAATATGGCCCCAGGCCATCAGAAATAATGTACGAAAGTTTCTTGCGTCCACACTGGAAGCCTTTCGCTGTTTCTGAATCCGGAAACATGTGACGGTATGTCGCTGTTGCTGCGTCTGCATATGTGTAGGGGATGTTGTTTGCTACCACGGAGAGGGCAAAAAGAGTTTCTGCTCTTGTGACCTTTTCTTGAAGTGACGTTGCAGTCGCACTGTGTTGGTCCAGAGTGCTTTGAACCTTTGAACTCTTGGTAAGAACACCTTCTGCATTGCGATTTCTTTTCGCTTGTGCGATGTGCTTCTGAGAGCTCGCATGGCGGTATACCGCTGCAGTGCCATGTTGCCCGCAATGCACAGTGGTGCAGCAAAGCGTACAAAAGGCATCGCTGTCCTTAGAAGTTGGTCGACACCAGAGTGATATTAAATCTCCATTGGAGTCCTTTTTCCTTAACACATCGGTGTTTAGCTTAGTGCACCGCTCTAGACAAAAGAAAAAAAAAGCCACGAATCAAAAACTGTCTTCAAACAAAACCAGCAACAAGTGTCAGTTCGCTCACCACAGAAACAAGTATACAAATAGGTTTGATACCAAAATTTGTCCCACTCAATCCACTTAATTGCATTATTCCAGTGAGAACTATAAAGAAAAAGGACCTGCACTGTTCGCCCGATTGTCACATAACACTGCGCCGAGAATTCGAGCGACAGGACTTGCTTGGTAAACTTTAAAGCCTTTCAGTTCTGCATAACTTTTTAATAGCCACAACCAAACCACCAAAAGAGTGCAGCAGAATCTCGAATATACTGTGTCAGGACCAAGGAGGGGCCTAACTTACCCTATTCACTCGCATAATTTGCGCCCTCGCGAAAATGCGCACCCGGAATTTATTACACAAGCATATATGAAAAAAATGCAACAGAGTGCACGCGAGTGCACGCAGTGGAAGATCGGAGCGAACGCTTTGCCGTGTGCGGCTGTGAAAGGTGAGAGCAGCGTGGGGTCGCCGGCCGCGCCGCTGTGAAGATGTAACCACGCAGCTGGCCAGGCCAAGCCAAAGCAATGTCATCACTGCTGCGTGCTAAATGCGAGCACGACGGGTAGTAAGCCCGGTGCCCATCCCTTAGCAGCTCCACGTGTAAGAAGTTCGTAATTCGTTTGTTAAATTAGTTCCGGTAAAGAAAATTCTATTCGCGCGCTGTTTACCCAGCCCACTCGCGCTGGCGGTTGCGTTCCAATACAAGGTGTCCGGAATCCAAAACAACCGAACCTCTGGTAGTTCGGTTTGCCGCTAGTCAGCCGGGCCTATCGCCAGGACGCCGTTTATTTCCACTGGCTCCGGACTGCTGGCTCTGCGATTGTATCGTTGCGCGCTTATTGCTTAGAGCTGCGAACGCGGCATCATACCATCCCGCGGGGATCGCGAAATCTCCGCATCTCTTTCTGGAGTTCTAAATTACTGAAAAAAGCGCACAAATGATGCGAGTGAACGTCTCGTTGTCCGCACAATAAATACAGCTTGCTAAGTGAGGTAAGTTCACAATACCGCCCACACTCAAACTATATTACCAGATAATAGTTAAAAGTACTTACTTTTACTCATGCTTGTGCAAGCCTCTCGTGACTGCCGTGCCGGCCGCCACGTGCAGGGACACCAGCGAACTGAGCTTAGAGGAAAAATTTTCCTCCCTCCATGGAACCGAGCGAACCCAACTGTCGATGCCAATGCGGTTGCGTCCGTTTCGTAGGGAGCACCCAGTGTTGCCCAGCCGACATTAACACTCGGCTAAATTTGGCTCTGTATACTTGCAGTGGGAGTAAATTGCCGTTTAGGCGCAGCTTGGCGCAGGAGATCAAATTGGCACAGAATGGCGCAATTGGCGCAGCACTTCCACCCCTGACCGTAGAGAGAGGGCAGGAAGACGGGATTCTTGACTACACATAACAAAGTGAACAGGAATTGAAGGGGAGCTTCAGTATGCTAGCCAATGATTTCACAAGGCTTTGTTTCCGCAAGATGGGTGTGCTTCACAAAGAACTCGAAAAAAAGCCTTCTGAGGCACATTTGTTAAAGGGACACTGAGGAGAAATTGAAGTTGGCTTGTATTGATAGAATACCAGCTCCTGATCACAGAAACGCCAATCTTAGTGCAGCAAGGTTTGATTTCCCAGTAACATGACAATACATACTTTGATGTCAGTTCTTGTGAAAGCTGTTTTAAGTAATGAACCTGTTTTAAGTAATGCTTAATTAGTGCAATGTTTTTAAAGCATTTACTGTGTCATGGGTCACCAGTGAATCACGTGTATTTCTGTTGTGTGGCACAAACACTAAGTGGTGCTATGAAGCCTTGGGACAGCTAAGATTTTTCTAGGCGGCTGCAAAACACACACATGCCAGGTTGCTGTTGCCATCAGTTATCTGTTCCAATAAGTTGACCTTGCTGGAGGCATACTGGTGGGTCATGCCACAAAGGCGGCCTACCGGTGTGCCGCAACACACAAAAATGAGGGCCCCAATATTGCTGCCACAATGAACGTGTTGATTCAAAATTCCTTTTGGACAAGCCACTGCAAAAGCTTCAAGACATTTTTACTTGCCAGAAGAGCAGCAGATTGTTCTTGAACCAATTTAGTGGATGTTTACTAAATTTGGTGCATGTGCATTCTCAAAAGAATTCGTTATGACAGTGTAGTTCACTATGCTGCACAGTGATCAAAGGGCATATGGACAAAGGTTTGCATTCTAGTTCGTATGTAACCAAAGTACGTTTTTATTTCTGCTGTTTCAGCACACATCAGTGCCAACTTAGATACGACAGTGGTCCAATTGAAAAACAGCCTGCCATCCATGCTATCAAGAGAAGTCAAGTAAGGTGACAAGAGATCAGGCTCGTCATACTTTTGACAGATTGGAGTTGTAACATTGTGGAAATTGTAACGTTGTTTAATGCCTAAAAGTCTCGTAAAAATTGCTGTAGATAGTCACAGTGTGTCTGCGTTTAAGAAAAAACTGAATATTCTTTTTCCTCCTGTATATATTTCAGCTAACTTTGTATACTTATGCGCAATTGTGCAACCAGCGAAATGGACGCAGGACTAAAAGCAAGTGGGCAAACACACAACACAACAACAGTGGTGTTGTGTTGCGTGTGCGTACTTGCTCGTCCTGCGTCCGTTTCACTGGTTCCACCATTGTGCATTATGAACCACTAGCCCAGCAATTTATTCTGTATACAGCCGACGACAGAAAATTCAGACGCCTGATTTTTCGGACATGCTTAATTTTTCGGACTTTTACGCAGAACCGCGACGTGGCCCATAGAGCCAATATATAAGAGGGCCTAAGATTTCGGATGCACCGCAACTGACTGCTCGATTTTTCGGACCTCGTTTGCACTCGCTGCCAGTACCTAAGCCGCAATATAATGGGTAGTGGGACCTCATTAATTCAAACTGCAGGAGAGATTGAAAACTTCATCAAAGAAAACAAAATTCAAGCTTAAAGGGGCCATGACATGGTCATTCTTCATATTGTAGTTTTGTGCTTCAGTAACTAATACAAGTGCTAATGATTCAATTTCCGAAATTTGGCTCCCCTGGACGCGCTGTATATTCCTTAAAATGCGATCGAAATTGAGACCGAGAGACTCCTCCCACCGGAAGCGGCCGCCATATTGAGTTCTCTCATGACGTCACTACGGCATGCATGGAGCAACGTCGATTCCTCCGCCGGCTGTCGAGGTAGTCGGACGTGCGTTCGACGAGCTCTGTCGACTTCGGGGATTGCGAAGCACTCAGGGCCCTGGGTGCTACCCTTCTTGGCTGGAATCAACGACAAAGGACGCCCGATCAGCGGATTCACCGAATTTCACAACGTGGGACCGTATTTTCCTACATTTCATGCCCGTGAAGTCACCACATGCCACATGGGACGCTAAGCCTACTAAGGCCTAGGGGCAAGACGGAAGACAAAGGAGGAGACCGAGGCCTAACGGCCCCGCTAGGCGACTCCGTACGACATGGATGTCGTAGAAGGGACGGATATCGATCCCAGCGAATTGAAAATTCCTGGACAGTGGTTCAAGGCAAAAGGAAACAGGAAGATAGTCACGGCGGAGACGGACAATGGTGGCCACGTGGACAAGGGCCAAGATGAGCGGAGACGAGCGGCGGACAGGCGTGAAGAGAGACGACTAGCGGCGAAGTCGGTGGAAGGGCAATTCACAAGAATTCCAAGCGGCTTCGAGAAGATCGTTATGAGACCTCAGGGGGTCTCGAGCAACTGCTGAAGCACGGAGGCGCTTTCCTGGCTGACGCAATCAGCAAAGCGGCCGGCACCAACGATAGAGGCATGAACGGCATCATAACATTCAATACGAAACAGCAATCCATCCTCATTGCTACAGAGCACGAAGCGAAAAGAGACAAATACGCAGCGGTCAAAGAACTCACGATAGGAAACGAGAAGGTGGCAATAAAAGCCTACGTGGCGGCACAGGAGAACAGCGGCAAAGGCGTAATCTACGACGTCCCATCCTTCTGGACGGAGGAAGAAATCATGGAGAGACTCGAATACTTCAAAACAAGGACCCCTCAATTCTAGGGGTAAGAAGACAAGGAAAATACTCCAAGGCTGTACTCATTCTCTTAGGACAGGAATCTTTCGTGGCAGGTCTACCTCTCACCCGCACCGACAAAGTGCGTACTCTTCAAAAAGAGATACGAAGTTTGCTACGCATGTGGCCGTATGGGCCACAGAGCGGACGTATGCCCGGACCCCAACAACAAGAAATGCAGACAATGCGGAGAGAACAACCCGCAGGAAGACCACCAATGCAAGACCAAGTGCCAGCTCTGCGGCAAGGAGCACTCACTTGGCGACAGGAAATGCAAAGAGATATACAGAACCCCGTACGAGGTCAAGAAAAGAATATGGGAGAAGAAGATCGAGAAACAGGAGCAGCTGCAAAGACAAGCCCAGCAACGGGAGCAGGCCGCGGACACAGTTAACGAGCTCCGCAGGGACGGCAGCTTCCCAAGGTTGGGAGAAGACAAGAAGGGCCAGGCGACCCCCGGGAGCCAGGAGGCCCCCAAAGAGCACAGAAGATCGAGGTCCAGAGACCCCGAGAACCCCTGGGGCAAGACGCGGAGAGACCCGAGCAGGGACCCGAAACAAGTAAGCTTTGTAGAAGGGCCCTCCCAGGCTAAAGATGATAAGGATAGGGCGATCGAACAGCTAAAAAGGAAGATAGATGAGCTTCAAGGGCTCCTAGCCAATTTTATCAAAGAACAGAAGGAGGATAAGAGAAAGGCAAAAACGGAATCCCCCTCTCGCACACAACTAGCACAGCCAAAACAGATAGTCCAACAGGTCAGCCCCCCAGCACCCAAACCGCAAGCAATAGCAGGCGAGGCGATGGAGGAGGCAGAAACAATCAGGAGACCCCCGCTCAAATGTAGGGGGGAGGAAGAGGCCGACATATGGATAGCATTCAAGAAAGAGGGAGGAGCCAATTGGGCCGCAACTAAGTCAAATCAGGCAGAACTCAGAATTCATGGCACAAATGATGATTGCACACAATAATCAAGCGCAAGAGAACGCAAACCAAAAACACGAAAGCCTAGTCGCAGAACTACAGGCGCAGAGAGTATAACTGCAAGCGCAGAGAACAGAGCTACAAATGCAGAGCTGAGCTGGTTGCCCACGCGTAGCGGCAAAAAAACGTTGAAGGAATTCTAACTACGCTACAAATGGCCAGAAACGTTCGAAATAATTCCGTAATTTGGCAATGGACCTGCCGAGGGTTCCAACGCAAGCGAGCGCTACTGCAACAATACATAGACACCCTAGAAGAAAAGCCGCTGGCAATAGCGATGCAGGAACCGGTAAACTAGCAACCCTCCCAGGATATCAGGCATTTCAGTCATAGGGGAGAGAAATCACACGTAACGGCTCTAGTGAAAAGAAACATAGCGACAATTGAACACGAAATCAACTCTAAAGACATAGAAGGGGTTTTAGTAGAGATGCTCACGGGGCGAAAGGAACAGCCGAGCCTCTTTCTCTTAAACATCTACTCGCGGCCAAAACAACGGAAAGTCAGATTCAGGGCCATCTTTAGGAGGGCCCTGAAGGCGGTGGGGAGAAATCCCCTGATTATAGTGGGCGACTTAAATGCGCAACCCGAGGAGTAGGGCTAGAGAAGAAGAGGCGGCAAGGGCAGACAGCTATGGGAGGACATACAGGAGCTAGGTTTTACAGTACACACCAACCCAGGCTGCCCGACCAGAAGAGGCAATAGCGTGATGGCGGACACCACGCCTGATCTGATGCTCTCCAAGAACGCAATAGCGGTTACTTGAGAGAATACAGAGCAAGACTTGGGAAGTGACCGTTATATAATAGCCACAACATTAACGAAAGGGGTGAGGGAAAACCGGCTAAAACAGCCGAAAGTCACGGAATGGGACAGATTTAGAAAACGACTGGGGGAAATCTCGATTGGAACCATCACGGACATTGGGGATTGGACAGATACACTAAAGAGACACGTCGCCGAGGCGACGATATCTTGAGAGGGTTCAGAGGCTCCAATAATAGCCGACAGCAGGCTCCTCCACATGTGGGAAGCAAAATGTGGCCTAGAACGCAGACTTAAAAAGCTAAGGTGGAATCGAAACCTCAAAAGGGTAGCCAGACACAGCTGGGAGATCGAAAAGTATGTGATGCAACTTTGCGAGCAAAACTGGTGTATCAGGTGCGACGGCATGGAAAGAGGTATGAGCCTAGCAAAAACGTGGAACATTCTGCGACACTTGCTAGATCCAACCAAATCAAAATCTCAGGCAGAAATCAGGCTAGCCAAAGCGCGACACGTATATGATGGGTCAGACGAGGATTTTATGGAAGGAATCATACAAACATACGAAGATGTAACTCCCTCTAGCCTACCGGAGTATAGAGGGCCTCCCAGAGAGGAACTCGATGTGCCTATAACGGAGGCAGAGGTGAGAGCAGAGATAATTAAGCTCAAAAGGAAATCCGCTCCGGGCCCGGACGGAATCACAAACACAATGCTGCGGAATCTAGACGACGAGTCGATCACAGCAATTACACTACATCCAGCAAGTGTGGGAAAAGGGTGAGCTCCCCAAGCAGTGGAAGGAAGCCAGTATTATACAAATTCCTAAACCAGGCATGTGGAGAACTTGTTTCCCCCCTCCGTTTCGATGCGGCCCATCTTCATCGTCGGCCGTCGGGACGGGCAGCCCCGGCTGGGAGAGGAGGGAAGTCTCCCTCATGGGGGAAAGGGAACGGCGACGGGAGCGCCACCTCGTAGGTTACGCGGAATTCTGCGGAACCGGAGAGAACCTTCGGGATCCGGCCAGCGTCGTGAGCGGTTGGAGCCGCACGCTCCCGTCACCTTCCGCGGCAGGCGCACGGGGATACGTGGTGCCTTGCCGCTGGACTTCTGGTTCCAGGCAGCGAAGCGAGCGCAGCAAACGCGCGCTCTGGTCGCCTTCCCCGGCAAATGCTAGGGAAAGGCTTTGCCTCAAGAATGTGGCGCGCACGGGAGAACCCGGCCGCCATTATCGGCGCATACAAACGTTCGCCGCCGATACCTCCGAAGTCGCGCCCCTTCCCCAGCCGGTAAGTCGGAAGTCCTTCTTCCGTAGCCTTCTATTTCCGACGAATGCCTCGTTGATGTTTTGTAGCTAGCTGGCCCGCTCTGTGTATTGATTGCAAGTGTAATAAATAGCATATGAGTGTTCACGCTGTGTCGTCCCTTCCCTTTGTCCCTCGAGCACGAACCCCTCCGCGGTTAGCGAGCGGGAACGCTGCATCCGCGGGGTGGGAGTGCGGGTGGGGCGAAAGGCTTTGTCCCCCCATATTTCCACAGGCAAACCACCTAAGCTGGAAAACCTTAGACCGATCTATTTTACGTCCTGCGTAGGAAAGTTAATGAAGCACGTGATCCAAACGAGAATGACTCGATTTAATAAATGGAAGACAACGAGCTATGGCCAAACGAGATAATCGGCTTCCGACCGAGCTTGAGCACCCAAGATGTAATGCTGAGACTTCAGCACATCATAGATTCGCGGTTGAGAGACGCAAAGGTAATCTTAGGATTAGACTTAAAAAAAGCCTTTGATAATGTCAAGCACGAGGCAATCCTAGCAGAACTGCAAGTAGGTGTAGGCTGTACAACCTACAACTACATAAAAGACTTCCTGTCTGATAGGACAGCGCGTATCAAATATCAGGACATAGAATCAGAGGAAATCATGTTGGGAAGAAGAGGTACCCCCCAAGGCTCTGTACTATCCCCGCTCCTCTTTAACCTCGCAATGAGAGGCCTCCCCACGAGACTCAGAGATAGAAAACCTAAACTTCAGCATGTATGCGGACGATATAAACGTTTGGATTAACCAAAGTAGCGACGCTGACATCGAGAGCAAGCTGCAGGAAGCCACGAATATAGTGGTGGACTACGCAGCAGCTAGGGGGCTCTCGTGCTCACCAGAGAAGTCAGAGCTCCTGGTGTACAACCCTAAATCTCTGAGACTTAAACAAAGCAATGCCTTTAACATCACAGTCGAGGGTAAACCGGTCCCCAAGGTAGACAAGATCAGGATTCTTGGTCTCCATATCCAAAGCAATGGATATAATGATGCGACTATAAAGTAGCTGGAAGGCTATGCAGCACAGGTCATAGGAATCTTTAGGAGAATAGCCCTCAAGGGAAGAGGGCTTAAAGAGAGGAGCCTAATTAAGCTGGTGCAGGCCTACGTTATTAGCCGTCTGAGCTACGCCACACCATACCTTAATATACGGGCCTCGGAACTAGACAAACTAGATTCGATAATCAGGAGATGCTACAAACGAGCACTCGGTATACCCATAAGCACATCAACCGAAAGACTCGTAGGAATGGGAGTTCACAACACATGGAGGGAAACCGCCGAGGCTGTTAAAACAGCCCCGCTGGAAAGACTTAGCCAATCCAGCACAGGTAGGGCTATCCTAAACATGGTAGGACTACAAATAGACAGGGGTATGCAAAAGAAGCCGGACATCCCCAGAATAATTAGAGAACAACTTAGGGTGGATCCTCTCCCTAGGAATATGCACCCCACCTTTCACAAGGAAAGGAGGGAGAAGAGAGCTGAGGCGCTAGTCAGGCGCTTCAGCGAGGCAAATGAGAAAACAGTAGCATACACGGACGCGGCAAGTGGCAAGCTGGGAGCGGCGGTAGCCTCGGTGGTGGATGGCCGGGGTGAGGCAGTCTCATCAGCAACCATACGCAGCCGCAATCAGGAGTCAGCAGAAGAAGCTGCAATAGCGCTTGCTTGCGTAAGGACAGAAGCGGAATTCATAGTTAGCGACAGAAAAACGGCCATATATAACTATGGTAGAGGTAGGATTGCACCAGAAGTGGTGCGGAGACTAACAGGGGGAAAGATAGACAGGAAAATTAGCCTTGTATGGGCACCAGCCCACACGTCAGTTCCAGGCAATGAGGCGGCACACACTCTGGCTCGAGATCTCTACTTCTGAGCCGGAGCAGAACCGCCCGACTGCAAAGAACTAGACGAGAGACTGCAGAATTACACGGAAATAACTGAAAACTACAGATTACAAAGGAGACTAGTCCCTCCACCGGACAGAGAGCTCGGAAACAAAGAGGCGACGATATGGAGCAGATTACAGGCAGGAAATTACATTACTCCGGTCTGGGCATCGCACGTCCTCAAAGACGAAGACATAGATGATAAGTGCACAAAATGTGGAGAGAGGGGACCCTTGATCACGTAATTTGGATATGTGTAGACTCCCCAGGGGCTAACGAAGGAATTGATAGTAGAGAAGCCTGGGAGACCGTTCTGCGGAGCACGGACCCTGTCAAGCAGAAGCAAGCCATTCATCTGGCGGTGGAGGCCGCGAAGAGCCAGCAACTCCTTGCCTGCCTTTAATCGCGGGGGTCCCGGCCCCTACCCCCTAGGCCTGCGTGCCGGGGGTAGGGAGTAGGGGGCCTTCCTTCTGATGGAAATAATGGTTTTTGGAATGGAATTTATGGAGCAACGTCGTCTGCTCTCGTTGCTGCAATATGCGCAGCGGGGTCTCATTCCCCCTCTATACTTTCGCGGGCGATCGAAGTAGCAGTCATCCCCCATATATGGGCGACTGGTGCCACAAAAGTGATAACACTAACGCAGTTTTTCTTCGGTATAGGTTTGGTCCGGTCACACCATAGGCCGATGCGACAGCGATCGACGGTTGTTGGGCTGGTCGGTATGCAAATGCCGTCGCTGACGCACTGGTCTGTCAGGCTAGACCGATGACGACGCCAGCACGATCATCGACCGCATAGGGTGGGCACGGGAACAGTGACATCGGCATGCCTCCAATGCTTCGTTTCTTCACTGCGCAGGCTGTGCTGGCGCTCGGCATATCAACTTCGCCGGCTGCAGGCACTGACTCGACGTCTTTCCCTGGTCCGGTGGTTGCAAGTTCTGGGCTTCGGTTCACCGACAAATTCAGCCTTTTACCCGGCCAAGATTTTCTGCTCATCGAACCCCTCGTCCACACCCGTCCAGCGTCATCGACGATGGCATCGACACCCACACCGGATTTAAAGCGACAACACGCTCGCTTTCCCTTCAGTGGGCACGGGAAGTGACATCGGCATGCCTCCAATGCTTCGTTTCTTCACTGCGCAGGCTGTGCTGGCGCTCGGCATATCAACTTCGCCGGCTGCAGGCACTGACTCGACGTCTTTCCCTGGTCCGGTGGTTGCAAGTTCTGGGCTTCGGTTCACCGACAAATTCAGCCTTTTACCCGGCCAAGGTTTTCTGCTCATCGAATCCCTCGTCCACACCCGTCCAGCCTCATCGACGATGGCATCGACACCCACACCAGATTTATAGTGAACTAGAATACTTTCTAGTGGCGCGACCGGTGGCTGCTGGGGCCAGCTCGGCTGAAGCGAGTTGACACTGACGGCCGCCAGGGGCGCTGCTGCGCCTTTTCCTAGCCTCCGGCGCGCGCGTTGGCAGCACATGGCAATGCGGTGTGTGATTTAGCTCGCTATTCTAGTACACTATAACCAGATTTAAAGCGACAACACGCTGGCTTTCCCTTCAGTGGGCACGGGAACAGTGACATCGGCATGCCTCCAATGCTTCGTTTCTTCACTGTGCAGGTTTGTGCTCACAATTCTTTGCACGCTAGGAAATGCGACGATCGCTGTTTACTTCTGTTCCCGTGCCCACGGGTGTGCTTTGATGTTGCTTGTGGATGTGTTTCAATGATTTTCCTACTTTTGCGCTCTGGCGACATTGAATCTAACCCGGGTCCTACGACGCGCTCCCTTGACATAGACAACCTGCCAGACAATCTATCTGAACAAATGAAAGTTCTGTATAAGCTGCTCAAGGATGTACATTCTCGTACGTTGCAAAGCTCAAACGATCAGGTCGAATTAGCAGCTGATATAAAAGACATTAGGAGTAGTCAGAAGAACATTGAATCAAAGTTAGCTGGCATGTGCAAGTGGCTTGATGAAGTCGAGGAAAAGGCAAAATTCAGCGAAATGGGCCAAGAACTTTCATTTTTAAAGAAATCTGTAGAAGACCAACGCATTCGAAATGATTTGCTGCAGTCTCGCCTTGATGAAGCAGAAGATAGATCGCGACGTGGGAATTTAATATTTAGGGGTATACCCGATGCGGAAGAGGCTTGGGCAGATACTTAATCTAAACTCCTGGAAGCCTTGTCTAAGGTTGTCGAAGTATGCTCCTCGAGTCCAATTCAACGTGCACATCGCCTCGGCGTTTTTTCAGAAAAGAAGTGTCGACACTAAAATGAAAGACAAGATATTAACCCTTCGTAACCAATTTAAAACAGATAACATCACTATCAGTGAAGATTTCTCACCTGCAACGTGCCAGGCTCGAAAAAAACTTTTTGAATTCGGATCTAACCACGCTGGCCCTCGCTCTTTTAAGATACGATATAACAAGCTGCACATCAATAAAAAATGCTTCATGTATAACCCTACCACGGGCACTGTTGAAGAAATCGTGGCACGTGGCGAATCCTCTGCACTGGAATCGTCTGCATTGCATTCCGTAGCTGGATCTTCCGCTTCAGCGTAGGGAATCGCGAGGGGTAGTGGACAGTTGTCATCATCGATATCAGTTCTTTATACTAACGTCAGAAGCCTACTTAACAAGCATACTTCTTTATCTTCTGCCATAGACACATGCTCAGCTGACATTATAGCGCTAACGGAAACCTGGCTCCCAACGCATGTGTCAGATTCCGAAATCTTCCATAACGCTCATTGCTATTCGGTATATCGTTGCGATAGAACAGCCAAGCGTGGCGGTGGTGCTTTACTTGCCATTTCCAAAGACATTCCATCTTCATGTATCCGAGTCTTCAGTGAACTAGAAGTAATTTTTGCGTCAACAGTGATAGGTCATCTCAAATTGGTTATTGGCATCTGTTACCGTTCTCCTTCTTATTCGTCTACATTCACTAACGAATTTCACGACGCTATAAATCTTGTTCACGCACGATTTCCTTCATCACCGCTTTTTCTACTTGGGGACTTTAATTTCCCAAGTATTTTATGGACTGCTCAGCCGCCTTCTTCATCTCCCCCTTCGCATCAAGCTAAAGAATTCTTAGAACTATGCGCCACATTTTCGCTAACTCAGTTAGTTACAAAAGCCACTAGGACGGTAAATAACGCTTCGAACACTCTCGATCTAGTTCTAACAACTAACCCAGAGTTAGCTACTGACATAACATATCTTTCAGGCATAAGCGATCACGTTCAGCTCAATTTTTGCATTAGTATACCACGTCCAAAAGTGAATAAAATAAAAAAATCATTCTAGATTACAAACGCACCAATTTTACCGCTATTAACAATGAGCTGGGCACTTTTGTTGATTACTTTATTGCAAACTCAGACTGCTGCTCTGTCGAGGATAACTGGATATCATCCAAAACAAAGGTTCACGAACTAACTGATAAGTATATCCCAAAGCACATCGTCACCTCTAATCCACAAGCACCATGGCACAACTCTCACATCAGACGATTATCTAACAAAAAGAAACGTCTATACCGGCGCGCGAAGCTTTCACCATCTAATGCGCGATGGGCGAAGTACAAGTCTGCTTCCGACGCTTACGTCAACGAGATTAAACTTACAAAGAATAACTTTTTGTCTGCCACATTACCAACAATTTTGAAAACGAGTGTTAAAAAATTTTGGCGCGTTATACATCCTGCGAACAACCGATTAATTAGACTACAAGACGCCTCCGGTAAACTTATCCCCAATGATCTTTGTGCTTCCGTGCTGAATGACACATTCATTGAAAGCTTTTCCTCCATCTCAAGCGTTAATCTTCCATTGATACCGCACCACAGGTTCCCGACAATGCCACCCATAACTGTCGATCCACCTAATGGAACCAAATGAACCGAATCATTAAAAAATGATTCTTCACCTGGTTCTGATGCGATTAGCGCTAAATTCCTAAAAAATATTTGTGCTTATAGTTCAGTTATACTAACCAAACTTTTTCAACAGTCGACACAGCAAGCCTTCCTATCGACTGGAAAATTGGGAAGGTGGTTCCACTTCACAAGTCCGGTGGTAAGCACTGCCCTCAAAACTTTCGTCCCATTTCGCTCACTAGCACATATCATTTTCAAGAATGTCGTTATCTTTCTCGATGAGAATTCATTTTTCACGCCTGCGCAACATGGTTTTCGTCAAACATACTCCTGTGAAACTCAATTACTTGCCTTTACTGATAAGCTGTACCGCATGCTTGACAACTCATCTTGCGCTGACTGCATTTTTTTGGACTTTTCCAAAGCCTTTGATAAAGTATGCCATAAATTGCTACTACATAAACTGAGCCATCTTAATCTCGATCCTAACGTCTTTCAATGGATTAAATCTTTCCTTCTAAACCGTTGGGAATTTGTGCATGCTAATAACACTAATTCACCAATTGCTAACGTGCTATCTGGTGTTCCACAGGAATCGGTCCTTGGGCCACTCCTATTTTTAATCTATATTAATGACCTTCCTTCTGCCATATCTTCTAACATTCACCTTTTTGCTGACGATTGTGTAATATTTCGGGAAATAAATAACGTCAACGATACTGACACTCTCCAGTCAGACCTTAATTTGGTGTCAAACTGGTGCACTACATGGAATATGAAATTAAACACTAAGAAATGTAAAGCTTTGCGTGTTTCACGGACATCTAGCGCTCTTCCTTCATAGTATCTTGATGGCACTCCTCTTGATTGGGTAAAAACATAAGTACTTAGGAATTCATATCGCTCAAAACTTAACATGGTCTATTCATATTGACTACGTGATTAATAACGCTAACCGCATGTTAGGATACTTACGTCGCAAATTCTCTACCGCTCCCTCTTTCCTTAAACTTCTACTCTATAAAACACTGATACGTCCTAAACTAGAATACGCAGCATCAATATGGGACCCTAGGCATGAAAACTTCACATATTCCTTGGAATTTGTCCAGAATAATTCCGTTCGCTTCATTCCTTCAAATTACAACCGTACGGCAAGCATCACAGCTATTAAATCTAACGTCTCACTCCCACCCTTACAATCTCGCCGCAAAATTGGTCGCCTAACGCTATTTCACAAGCTATATCACGTTGCGCTTCACAACTATTTCATGTCACCCCCCGAATACATTTCACGTCGCATCGATCACCCCCACAAGGTTGGCATCTCAACATGCCACACCAAATCTTCTTTTCAGTCTTATCTTCCCCGCACATCTGTGGAATGGAACCGCCTTCCCCCGATATTGTAGCCATTCCTGATAATAAAATCTTTCATAACGCTGTAGCTAATATTGTTTATTCTGAAGTAAGTTGATTGTGTGTTTTATCTGTTTCACTGTATTGTATACATTAATTGTTTCTATACTATATACGTTTTCTGGATGTTATTTGTTTTATTCTGGAAGAAATTTCTTTGTAATACCTATTTTCACTGTATTCTTTTTCATTGTTGTTTATCCTAAACCCACTCCCCTCTGTAATGCCTTTGGCCCTGAGGGTACAATAAATAAATAAATAGTAATGTTAAGAGTCAGCTTAGCGGGAACCAGAAGAGTGTGGTAGGGTACAAGTTGGTATGACAGTCTATAAACTTAAGAATTTTAAAACTTATTGGGCCTCATGCTAGCCACGGCGACATACATGATGTGCATGCACAAACGAAGATGTGCTTTCAATCGGTGCCTGCATCGAACCGATCGGCGAAGCAAGCGACACGGGCAGAAAACGCCGCACGACGGTGTCACTCGCCGCCGTCGCCTGGGCGACATACATAATGTGCATGCACCAGCGTAGATGCGCTTTCAATCGGTGCCTGCGCATAGAACCGATCCGCGAGGCAAGCAACACCGGCAGAAAACGCCGCACGACGCTCGCCGCCGTCGCCTGGGCTTGTGCGGCCGAGCGAAAGCTTCACGCTTGGTGAGGCGACGGCAAGAAAAAAACTGCGGTTGCGTACTTTATCCATATCGAAAAAAGCGAAACGAGCGGCTACATATCATATCGTCACACTTTCTTACTAATAAGTGAGGAACTTTTGCCATATTCTTGAATTTCGGTCGACGATGAACCGCCGGCCCCTATCGTGACGAGGCCAAGCGAGTATGCAGGATTTGTGTGTGCGATTTTGGCGATTGCAGAGAGCGATTTCACAAGTTTTAGCGCCTGCAAATAGCTGTCGAGCGTAGTTTTGGCTACAGTGCCCTCAAAGCGACGACTGCCTACGTCGCAGGACGCGAATACAATAAGGGGGAAGTGCCGATATGTGACCCAGTCTGCATAGCATGTACAGAAGGCAGCCGGCAGCAAGCGTCGGCATTGACTATGGACAACAAGTCGGGTTTTCACTATTTCAAGTAATGTCCGAACGTAATTTTAGCTAAAGAGGTCTAAAATTAAATTTTGGTGACCTAAGAAAATGCAGACAATTAGCGGGAAGCGCCGGTATCCTACGCGAAGCGTTTCCCAAGCAGGCGATATAGCATCATCGGCAGTTATTGCATTGTTATCATGGTGTGTAAATGAGTAAAAGTGCAATTTGTGAGCAAGAGTACATAATATTTAAGATAAGGTTGATCCACCTTGCTTTTTATGCCATGCAAACGAGCAGTACTGCTTGTGCACAGCGATGTAAACAACCTCAGCACGAGGCTAATAATAATAATTAATAATAATAATTGGTTTTTGGTGGAAAGGAAATGGCGCAGTATCTGTCTCATATATCGTTGGACACCTGAACCGCGCCGTAAGGGAAGGGATAAAGGAGTGAGTGAAAGAAGAGAGGAACAAATAGGTCCGTAGTGGAGGGCTCCGGAATAATTTCGACCACCTGGGGATCTTTAACGTGCACTGACATCGCACAGCACACGGGCGCCTTAGCGTTTTTCCTCCATAAAAACGCAGCCGCCGCGGTCGGGTTCGAACCCGGGAACTCCGGATCAGTAGTCGAGCGCCCTAACCACTGAGCCACCGCGGCGGGGCAGCACGGGGTTGCAGTTGTTGTAATCGTCACACTCCTGGGGTACAATTTTTCTTCTTTCACTCCCTCCTTTATCCCTTCCCTTACGGTGCGGTTCAGGTGTCCAACGATATATGAGACAGATACTGCGCCATTTCCTTTCCACCAAAAACCAATTATTATTATCACACAGCAAAATGCTGTACTATTATATTGAAGCACTTGTTTAGACGGCGGCGACTATTGATCGGTGCGGGCAGTGAAAGCATTCGAGTCGCACAGGGCTTTGCAAGCAACTTGGTTCCTGCAAAAGGGTTCTACGAGTTGAAGGAAATGTACTCGTATGTTCGCGACTTACAAACGCGTACATGCAGCGGGGAAGTCGGCGCACTTATCATTTTTCTCTGCTCCTTTCATGCCTCAAGCTTACTCTAGTGCCACCTTTGATAATTTAAGTTTATCAAGCCGATGAATAGCGGACAAGAACTTGGCAGCAATAAAACGCCGCGGCTTTCACGGCGCACATTGGTGAAGGCATACACAGCACGTGCCGCTTTTCACATACGGGAGCACTTGACTGCTCAAAAAAGACCACGCTCATAACATGCGAAAAGCATGCTTCTAATCGTAAATAATAAAGCAGGGGTCCAAAGAT
>JARKHS020031783.1:0-38014 GCA_030143305.2 Amblyomma americanum | reverse complement strand
GTTCTCAGAATGTAGAGAACTCACAGCTGCAGTTAAATTCAGACATTAAACAATTCGCATAAAATAAGCGAGGCAAACATTTAAACCAGTCAAATTATTTACATAACGACCCCTCAAATAATTTTTCCTAATTTCAACGATACGCAAAATCTCACGGCGTGGGTTCACAGCGCGCCACCGTTTGTGTACGGTTGCGGCTAAACTGACGACTTAAATTACGAGAAGTATAGCTTCAGCTGTTCTGTAAAGGCGCCTTTTACATCGTGCGCGACTGAGGCGCTTTCCGCTGCACATCTGCCAAGAAATAGACTTTCGCTTCAGCGAGTGGGGCATAGATGGAGCTCATCCCGAGTGATTAATTGAATAAAAGTTCAGAGGACATCGATAGAGAACTTCAATCGCTATTCATTCACGTTCCCGGTGCCTGGAGTCCCATTTAGAAAATTTTCAATTGCGGCCGGTTCAGAAACAAGTTATTTTGAGGCTGTTTGATGGCTCCAATCTAGTATGGCACAAGCTCTTCATTGATGCTACTTAATGGAAGATAAAATTGTTGTAATGAGTTTCTTTAGCGTATTCATCCCTACAGACGCCCTTTACATGCTCACACGTTTATATTTGGCTAATAAACACTGGTATAAAGTATTATTCGGTCGCGACCTCTATGCAGGGTCGAAGCAAAGGTTGCCAAAAGATGATTTCCGATAGTAGCTGACGTCGCGGAGTCTTCATAGTGTTCGTAGAAAAACTCCCCAAATATTCTAATGAGAATAGATCTTTCACTACTCGTATTACACCTAAAAGTTGGAACGTCATTTATGTATCGAAACATTCCATGAAATCATCAAAACGTTTCCGGTAATTACGAAGCACCGCGTGAACTTGTGGCGCTCCACGATTAAGATTGCTGGTGCTGCGCAACGGCGTTAATATTCCATCTATAAATGAACCTCTTCTGCAGCGTGCACTATCTCAGAGAAGTAGATATTCTCTTTGCAGTTTCTGCAGCCTACGGTTGCCCCTGTGCTCACCGTCGGTGGCTGGAGACTCCACGGTGATTTAGGTACGGCCAGCTTTCGAGGCATTTTCATCCATGGCAAGTTCACGTGGTACGTGGGCTCGTGCGGTGGTGGCACACCGAGCACTTCCTCTAGAAGCGTCCACAGACAGGAAGTGTGATTCAGAATACCTAAAATTTATGCAGATGAATTGTAGTCCTTTCGAACAAAAGAGTTCTGCCAAAGAGGAGTGCAGAACTGCAGTCTGTGTTCGTCAGACTGCACTTTCCATTCTTCTTGGCAGCTTTCACTTTCAAGGTGACAGTTAACTTTCAAGGTGTAAAGTGTCAATAAACAATCGCCACATCATCGGATGTTTTCAAACCTGGCGAACATGTGAATTCCGTTTCAGAACGATCTGGTGATACCTCTGGCAGCAAATTGGCAATTGCTGATTGCCCCTGCGGTAAACACAGGACGAAGAAATACAAACTAAGTTCGCTTGAACAGTACGCTTACCCAGAAAAGCCTGAATTCAATTGATAACAGGGCGGTATTCTCTAAGCCGTCCATTTTCATTCTTCATTTCGCTTCAGTTTAATCCTCTCTCATGGTTACTCAGGTATACACACGCCTTTCAAACGTCTGTGAGAAGCGACCCGGCCGTTACGGTCGATGGCGAGCGGAGCTCACCATCGGCTGCATATAGCAACATACGGCAGCAAATATTGAGGTCTGGTCTCCAATCACACAGTGGCGGGGTCACTTCTCTCCGATGCTTGAAAGCCGCGGGTATATCTGAGTAACCCATGAGAGGATTAAACTGATACGAAACGAACCACAGAATACGGAAAGCTTACAGAACAGGGCTCCAGATATATGCGCGTCATCATTCTTGCAGTCATCATATGCAGCATACAGATCTCTGTGGGCTATTTTGTGAAGAAGCAGACGAAAAGCAAATTGCTGAGACCTTTCCTTCTCTGCCAGGCCGTGATGAAGAAATTTCACAGTTTTGTGAACGTATTTTTAATAAAGAACGTTCTACACCTCCACTACGACTTCGAACAGAATATGAGTGATTAGAACTTCCTTAATTTATTCGCTTGTATCATCTTTGAAAAAAAAGAAGAAAATATCTTTAGTCTGACGTACCCTTTGTTTCTATGCTTAGAGACACTTTTCTCAGTTCGTTGCACACTGCGAGAACGCCACCGCATGATCAACCAAATGCTTTGACGTTTATGACAGAAATGGGTAAGTTGTTTGTGTGTATTTCAAGGGAGTTTTAAATACTTTAAAAAAGCCACCGGGCCTAGTTTGGAGACTTTTGACCACGAAACGCCGTGCATAATAAGTACGACTGTCTTAGGTAAGCATGGTGGGCGTGTAGGTCGCAAATATGAGCAAAACACAGGCCAAATGAACAACGCAGCAAGTGATAACATTGAAAGCGAAAATGCTTAAGAATAAAAATGTAGTAATGAAATGAAGGAAATACTATAAAGACATTTCATGTGGTCGTACCGGCACTGAATATCTTGTCTTCTAAATCAACAAAGGGCTTAGCAAACGGTATACCAAGCCTACGTTTAATGGCGGAGAATATGATGTCCGCGTTCTTTGCTAGACGAGTAATAAAAAAGAATAATAATGTCGCACGCCTACATTACCAACACCGTATGCAATATTTTCTCTTTTCTTATAATGGCCCATAATGGCACACCAGATGGCCCATTCAAAAATTATAAGCTCATGTTTGCAGACCGACCACAAGGTTTCTTCCTCTCGGTTCTTAAAGACGGAAATAACGAAAGAGGAGAGTTTAAACAAATATTTGTAAAGTGAAATTGCTTGTTTTTATTTGTAATAAATCTTGTCTGTGGAACAAAGTGCACACCTTTATAATATGGTTAACGAATAACCATAATATGAGGGCAATAGAAGAAACAGCACACAAAACACCTACGAAAGGCAAGAGCTAAGTTCCAAGAAATATTTGTGCGGTACTGTTTTTTTTTGTTAACGAGTATTTCTTTCACAATCAAGTACTCCTTGTCGGATTCTGCTTGAGTTCAGATTTTGTTTCTCTGTTGCATCCTTTATGCTTGCTTCTTGTTGGGTAATCTTCAAGAGCAACCAATTAATCAATACTTTTTTTTAATATCCAAAACAGCCATTGTGAGCAACGCTTGAGATTGCTTTACAACGTTTCATGCAAAGAACCACGTTGCTCATGAAGTGATTCGTACGTCGACTGCACTGTGTCTACTGCGCGTATGATGGTTGAAGCCTGAAAACAATTGCAGACTGATTAATTGGTCAAAATTTGAATGGGTACGACATAAAACAAAGGGGGGCTTCAAAAAGGGTATAAAACAAATGAAACCCGAGCTCTTCATTCGATATCTAAGTGCAACAACATAAAAAAAACAAATAATTCATAGCGTTCATAAAATATATTATAGACCGGCGAACCGTTACGCTACACGATCAATAGGTACTTTTTGCACTGACAAATTTGGTCTAATACCATTGAGACCAAAAATTTCATTGCAACGTTTTAGTCATTCAAAATGACGCAGTTTTTGGAGGTGAACAATTTGTTTATATTAGCATTTAGAGTATGAGGGTTAATGACAATTGCAGTTATCTTCATTGTATTCGAGAGGAAAGAGTGATTTATAACGAGCGGGAAAATACTGTGCAAGATGCACCTGAAGGGTTCGCTCGAAAGCTGAAGCCTGGAATTCGGAAAGCACCTAATTCACTATTACACAGAATATTGTGCGGCTTAGTACCAAACGTTAGTGCAAAAATAGAAAGTCATTTAATTTCGCAAACGCCTTATATATCGGGTTCGCGTGCTTTGGAAAAATAGCATTTTGAAGAAATATCTTCGTAATCTCTCGGAGTGACTTCGGTGAGGAAACAAGGAGCTTTAGTTAATCAACGCCGTTCCTTTCCCGATAAAATGTATTAGAGCAATCAATTATTATTGCCAAATCATTATATGCTCCATTACCACGAATGCCGCCGTTCGTCGGGGTCCATGTTACAAAAATTCTCCAGTGACTCCCGATGCTCTCTTATGACGTCAGCAGTACATTATAAAATATTGAGGCCTGTACCGAAAATTTAATCTTGTGTCGAAGGTGCGAGGAAATGAACCAAGAAGTTCCACATCGCGAGGCAAGCACGTTAATTATAGCCCGCAAACATTTTTTAGGCTTTCAGGCAGCTTACTTATTGAGAAATAAGGTGAACCTACTGTGCGCGTTACCTTACGACTGTGTGATAATAAGTGGGTGTGTCATTAGAAATCAAAGACTCCTTAATGAACTTTGCAAGAGAGCTCACGATGAGACGCTACTTTTGCATTCAGAGCCCGGAAGTTCTCCTAAGTGCACTTGGTTACTCTTTATTTTGCATTCAAGAAACAGCTTTACGTTTTGAATCGTTTTTTCCACCTATTTTTGCCTCACCTCACACGTGTAATAATTATGTCTGCTTACGTTTATCCGGGCACATATCTTATCATCAACTTTGGGCTAAGTAGTTATTTACCAACATATGATGCATGTTATTTTTCATACGCGCGTTTCTAGGATCACTATATAGCTTGCTAGCGAGCTTAATTTTGTGCAGCCGAAAACGTAAAAAAAAGATAAAAAATATGTTTTGGTTCTCAATAAAATTGAACCATAAGCCCTCAAAATAAAACCGCATACTTTCGATTGCAGCGCATATTGCAGCTTCTCGTGCAGATCCAGAAAAACAGGCACTTTTAATTTTCACGAAGCTTTCCAGCTTCTGCGCAAGGCTCCTACAGTGGGTCAACAAAATCCAGTGGATTGTCAGAACGTCTACATGCAAAATTGCCCCAAGGATAGCATCGAAGTTACGTGCGGAGATGCTGGCTGAAGTTTGCACGTATCATGGGGGTCAAAAAACCGAAATACTCAGCATTTCAAGTAATTCTACACGTCATACTGGAAATACAAAGTGGAATAAACGATTTCCTTTCCTCTGAGTCGAACCAGAGCAGCATTCGGTTCGTAGCAAAGGTTACACTTTAGTTCTGACATAATCCCAACTACGAAAGTCGGCTCTGAAACACGTGCCAGCGATATTTCTTGGTGCACACGATCATTAAACATTTATTAGCACACATTACACATCTAGCATTTCCATGCAGGGTAATGTCTGTCGCCTTTTCCGTTTGATGCGATGAGCGCTTGCACAAATGTATTATTTATTTAGCTGCGCGCAACAAAGATAGCAACAGAGGTTTGCGCATGAGCAGATATTCAGGGGTTATGTAAATTTTTTGGTGGCAGCGGAATGGCTTGACTGTATAAGGGCTAGCCGTTGTCTTGTTTTATTTTCTATTTCATGGTTTCTTCCACCAGCTATGGAGGATATATCTCTTCGCGTGCCTGGATTTCATCCCGCGCTAACAAAACAAAATTCCCCGCCGTGTGCAAAAAATCAAAGATCATCACCAATAAAGGGGGCGCTTTCAGAAAAACAAAGGGGTGTGTAGGCAAGTCACTGCATGACGGGTATCTCGAATTCACACGGCCGTACATGGTAAATGCTGTGTGTTCTGTTACTATGTGTGTGTCCATGTGAAGCGGGTTTTGTACCGCATGTAGCTGAATATATTAGGGCACCTATATGTCCAATCTACATGGTCTTCCTCCTTCCTCCTTCCTAAAATTTGCTTTCGCCTAGTGAGCGAAAATCAGTGGACGGCTCCTCCCTCTGACTTCTCCACTTACCCCCTTTTTAACAGTATTGCTTTCTCTTTTGTAGAAATGTGTCATCGCAGTTTTCAGCTATAACGGCGTTGCAGCCCTATTAGCACACGTCTAATGAAAATTGTTACAAATTAATTTGTACTCATATTTGTCCCCTCGATAACCGCCCTAGACAAGATGCGATTGTTGCGCTTATCAAGCAGATTTCTCTATAGTCACCGTTATACGTACTACACCTGGAATAAAACACTGCCTACACATGCTCTTGCTTCTCATTTTGAGAGCTGCTTTGCCTGTACTTGCGACGCAGGTCCTTCATAATGAAGTCCAGTTTTTCATGGAGTATGCCAGTGCCTGCCGCTATGTTGTTGATGATTTTCTGTTGTGATTTTTTCGTTCTCGGTTCACAGTGCCGCACGCAACTAAGTGATTAATGATGATACTGTTTACAATTACCAATAAAATATCCAGCAGGAAGGCATGGAAAACTTTTCTAAGAAAAGTCAAACAAAAAAATTTTTAGGCAATAGGTTGTACTCAGAGACCGGCTGTGTTTTGCAGGGCCAAACAAAGCACACAAGGCGGTCAAATCATCTTGTTAAGGTCATACAGAGTACGAGATAGAATAACAGAGAAGGGTGCGAGGTAAATGAAAAAGAAATGTTAGAGTGGTCACCGAGTCAAAGTGCTTAAGAATGCATATTTTAATTTTCAACAAAAGAAACGTTCAAAATATGTCATGAGATTTCACAAGCCATTGGAACTTGTTGCAGTTTTTCACCAGATATAACAAATCGTCAGAATGGGCTTTCTAGTATTTCGTGGTTTGAAATAAACGTGACTTCTAAAATATAAAACTTCTATACTACATTTTTCTTGCTCTCTGGAGGACATCTATTTAAGACTTGGAGTTTCGGTGAAAATAAAATATCAGTGAATTACGCCTAAATTGATCATTGTCGGCAGCACTTAGTAAGGCCAGGGTGGCTCAATTTGTGTTCGCGTTCCCTCAAAGGAGTGGTCAGCTGCTGTTATTCCGTGGATGTTGACTATACTGTGACTTAACTGCCGCTACTGCGCTTCCACGTTGCTTTATTAAAACGAACCAGAGAGAGAGTGTTGTCATTGCCCCTTATAAAAATCTCAAATGCTCAGGTGCTATTCCTATTTATGTTAGGCACGAAACAATCCCTGATGAGGTCACCTTTCCAATTGAAATCTTCCTTGGTTGTCTCCTGGAGCATATGGCTGTTTGAGCTTTTCCTGTGACTGCGAGGTCACTATTCGTTCTTGCTGATTTTTCCATACCTCTCCTTGCGATCTCAATGTTTCAGCTCTTGATTGTATGTTTCTTTTGGTCTGGTTGCGCAGTGATGGCATAAAAGAAAATGTCTGTGCTCGATATGTCCTTCAAGGCAGCGGTAATTTCACTGGGCCAGTACAAAGCTATATTCAGCACCCATGCGAATTATGCACTCCTGGCAACAAGGTAAATCACTGCAAATTCAACTTGGCCCGTGAGTTCGTTCAGACACCTCTAATTTTGTGACTGTATACAGTCTGAGCTCGGGTTGCGGTTTGCGACTAATGAACACATATTTCTAAATATATTCCCTGTGCTGCCTTTTTGTGAGCGAAACACCAAAAAAGCAATCCTGTCTCAGCGTATTGCTCGCCAACTCGGGTGCAGGAAGACAGCTCCGAAGGAAGACGCTATAAATGTACTTAAAATGTACTGCTAGGAAATTAAGACAAATCGCTGGCCCAGTTAGTATGTAACATCTTAGAATTCAGCGTGACACACATGGCGAAGGCAAATGAAATCGAGTTGGACGAAAACCCCTCTGGTCGGGTTGAATCATAAAACGTGACATTGTGGACGCCGACCAAAACAAAGAAAAGAACACACAAAAGACGTTTCGGCTCCCATACCGGAGCCTTGATCGTATTAAAAAACGAAAAGCGGGTGCGCGAGCTTATGTATGCTTGAAAAGGGGGCGCAGGTAGCGTGCGTATGCAGTTGTCAGATTTCCGCAGTTTCGGTTCAAGGTGTGATAGGTCGTTTGTATAATCAAAGATTCCAGGTGAAGGCGATGGAATCTCCTCTTTTCTGCCGCAAGAACTTGGGCCTTGCCCCAGTCGATAATGTGTTGTTTCGATATGCAGTGTACGGCGACAGAACTGGAAACCACTTTCTTGTTTTCAACATCGTTTCTGTTATCTTTTAGTGCCTTTCGAAGTTGCCAGTTTCGCCAATGTATAAACAGTCGCACTCGGAACAGGGAATGCTCTAAACCACGCCGGGATATTTTTCTTTTGGAAGAACGTCCTTTACGATGACCAAAGCATGTCGCAGTTTTCTGGTCGGAACGTGGGCAATGTCAACTTTGAAAGTGCGCAGAATGCGTGCCAACGCCTCGCTGATTCTAGGGGTGTAGGAAACAGCGGCACGTTTCAGGGGGAAGACACAGCAGGTTCACGTTCTGGTCGACGCAGCTGTTTTTCGACCGATGCCGCGAAAGATTTTGGTTAGTCATTGCGTGAACGTTCTCACCGCACCATATCAAAGTCGTTTGCCCTGTCTTCAGGAGAACTGCAAATGTGTTGGCTCCTTTTTTTTTAATGAGGTGGCAGCAACCAACCTCATTTGTGAGGCTGGGAGGACGAATCTAAACTTGAGATAACGTCCTGTGTGGGTAGGTTTCCTAAAAACGCTGATTGAAAGCCACTATCGCGTTTCCCGCACGTGGCGTCGGAGGCGCTGGCCGTGAGCGAAAAATCCCGGAAGGATTAATAAATAAAAAAGTAGCAAGTTGGTCTCGGTAGGGAATCGAATGTAGGGTTCTATAAATGTAGAGATTGACCTTGTGCATATATGGGAATTAACCTATTACGCTATCGCGTCATACCCCGAAGGCGGAGCTTGAGTGTCCCCTCCAATTTGTTATCAAATACGCGGCGGCACGTGTATCTATGACGTCACTCAGCCTCCACCGTCACTGCCGATACCGAGCTCTCGCCACTGTCTCTATAGGATGTCGGCGTTCACTGTGTTAATTGGGGTTGGCGTTGACAAAGTTTTAGGCGCTGTTTGGGTAGATGCCACTTGTACACCGCATGAAGCGGTAGCAGTTGCCTACAATCCAACCCTACCTCACCCCCTAACTCACCGTCTTCCCTCGGGCTCTACGCCTGAGGAGGCAGAGGAGACCGCCATCGCCCTAGCCCTTGCACATTCGGACGCCCAATGCATCTTAAGCGACTCCAAAACGGCTCGGTCCAACTATGCCAGGGGCATGATTCACGCCCCTGCCTGGCAATTGTTGAACACCCCTACCCAAAATTTACCGCGCAGGGTAGAGCTTCAGTGGGTGCCGGCTCACTCTGGGAACCCTGGAAACGAGGTTGCCGATAAATTGGCCCGAGGTTTGATTTGCCGGGCTCAGGACAGTCTCGATCCAGGATTCTCAAGTGAGCGGGCGCACACCTTTGCGGAGCTCACGCAAATACCCCGTTTGGACCGTCGGACTTACCCTCCTCCCCACCCCTTTCTTACGCCCTCCCAACAGATCCTCTTCAGACGCCTCCAGACCCGCTCTCTGTCATCCCACTGTTGCGGCACATCCCCTGCATGCTCCCTATGCGGTGACCCCCATGCCACACTATCCCATATCTTTTTCGGCTGCCCTGCTCAGCCTCCCCCGCGGGGAAAGCCCGCCATCTCGAGGTGGGAGGACTGGGAGGTCCTGCTTATGTCTGCAGACCCGACATCTCTGCTTGCAGCGGTGACTCGGGCTGCCGACGTCATGTCCCGGCGTGACCTACTTGATGCAGTGCGGGACCGCGCACTGGCCCAGGGACCCACCTGGGTCTAAAACTCACTTCCTCAATAAAGTTTTTCAGTCTGTCTGTCTGTCTATCTGTCTGTCTGTCTGTCTGTCTGTCTGTCTGTCTGTCTGTCTGTCTGTCTGTCTGTCTGTCTGTCTGTCTGTCTGTCTGTCTGTCTGTCTGTCTGTCTGTCTGTCCGTCCGTCCGTCCGTCCGTCCGTCCGTCCGTCCGTCCGTCCGTCCGTCCGATGATGTTAAGGAAAGCAAGTACGCGTAACTTTCTCCCTGGGTCAGTGGACGCCTCTCTCGCGCTATGAGGTACGTGGCGGTGTTGAGAGAGAGAGAGAGATGTGGGCTCCATGCATGAGCGCTAACATAAGGTGACATTAGCGTTTAATCATTATTTTAATCGCCAGCTGTTAGGGTGGCACGGTGGGCGCATTGCCTACACAGTGTGCGGAACAAACTCAGAATTACAGATGGCCAGCCGCGTCCACTTGCCCGATACACCACAGCTTTCGCTCTCTAACCAGGTTCAGATAGTAGTTAAAGCATGCAGCTAAGTTCTCCCGATCCCGGCCGCGGCGGCCGCGTTTTGATGGAGGCGAAACGCGCAAAGGCCTCGGTGTGCTGTGCGATCTCAGCGCATGTTAAAGATCATCAGGTAGTCGATATTATTCTGGACCCCTCCATTACGGCACCTCTTCCTTTCTTTCTTCTTTCACTCCACCCTCCTCCCCTCCGTAGGGCGGAGTTCTGGTGTACAATGAGATCTGGCAATAATTGCTGTGCGATTTCCTTTCCTCAAAAATTTTCATATTCACAGGTCTAGACAAGTTAACTGATTGTGCATCACAGCACCGATTACGAACGGCGCTCCGATAACGGTCACGACTGTGTATAGGCGGATGATAAATTGTAATCGTTTGTGCGTTCCGGAACGTTATATTCTCTTCATACCATCAATATTGACATAAAAAAATATTGAATATAAATGCGAAAAGTTGCATGCGCTTTCAACCAGGACGTCTTTGAACACTCGAATAAAAGAGATGATGAAAGCAACGCGGAGCTATAGCGGAATAATGAGTAGTTCTTGGCTGAGCAATTCACAGTCTTTCATTCGACACTCGCAATAATATATCACTCAGGGGGGCTTGGCGAGAGCAGTCTCTTGGTTTCTTTAGAACAGGAAAACGTGTTTGACCGCCTAGAGCATGGTTACCAGTTTTGAGCACTCAGGGCATTTGGTTTCCTGGATGGCGTTATTCCGGTCATTAGAAAGACCTGTGAGGGTATCCGCAGCACTTTGTCCATGGATGGCTGGTTGAGCTCCCTCATCCCTGTCACCTAAGAGCCATCATAAGACATCCTGGCGTTCATTGAACTCATCTCCCGTGCACTCGGGCGGTTAAGGTGACGGCTTTTTCTGCTTTTTCTGACGACAGGACTCTTTACTTGAGTAATTAGGGCTGCAGTCTTATCCGGCGTGTCTGGCTTGTCGGTAATTCCAGCAAAGTGTCTGGCGCTGCCCTCTATTATGCTAGGAGCAAGTGCCTTGTGATAGGCAGGTCTAATGCGCGCCTCAGCGGTCATATACGCATCACGCACAGATCGGAAATCAAAATTATTTTTGGGGGGGAAATAAATGGCGCAGTATCTGTCTCACAACTCGGCTGACACTTGAACCGCACCGTAAGGGAAGGGATAAAGGAGAGACTGAAACAAGAAAGGAAGAAAGAGGTGCCGTAATTGACAGTTTCGGAATAATTTAGACCACCTGGAGATTTTTAACGTGGACTGATATCGAGCAGCACACGGGCGCCTTTGCGTTTCTCCTCCATCGAAACGCGCCTGCAGCAGTCGGGTTCAAACCCGGGTACTAGAGATCAGTAGCCGAGCGCCCTTACCACTGAGCCACCGTGGCGGGCACACAGTGCGAACATAGTGCGAACATTCGCATTCTTGGTGTAGAGTGCAACGCTTAAGGCGTGACCAATTTAGTATGGGACACCATACTTGACAATGTTCGAAGCAGGATCACGATGGCTTCAGAATTTGATCGGCCGCTGCTGGCGTGGCGACACCTAGCCCACACGATCTTTAGTGGCCGCGTATGGTATGTGGCATATCACGAAGCATCACCTTCGTGTTTGTCGTGCGCTGCAATCAATGCTATGTTGAATTTTCTGCGGAGGGCATACGTAGGTGATGTGCCGGGCGGCGCTCGGGCAGCCACGTTCGAGTGGTGGGTTCGCCTTTTCTTCTGTGTCCGTCTGCTTCCGGTTCTATCTCTCTGTTAGCTTCTTCGTTTGTTGCGAGGGGATGATTGCCCGGCACGGGTAATCGCCTCCTTTTCCTTAGGCACGCGCCTCAGGGAATTTATCCCTGATGCACCAATAAAGCAGGGTCCGCAAGCTTTCCGTATAGCTGTATTCTACGCAGCGGCGGCGGCTTTCCATCGGCACGCCCAGCGCGTCATCCCCGACAAACACGTTGAAGCAAGAAGACTAGTTGAGTCAATGCGAACGTTACTTATACACCTGGTGCCCCAAGAGCGCCGAACGCGGGCGGCGTCCGCTTCATGGTTGACACTAACAGCGGCCTTCCTCCCGGGACACTTGCGTGATTTCATGTGGCGCTTAGAAGCGAGAGTTTTGCCTACGCGTGACCGCCTGGAACGCTGGGGTGTTGTGCGGACAGCACAGTGTCCTAACCGCCTTCTCGAAAAATCCAACCGCCCCGTGGTACAAGAATGCGTTGTGGCCCGTTTTTTTCAGCTAAGCTGTATACCGCCACCGTCCAAGGAAATTTTCGTGGTGTCGGCGTCGTCAGTATTAAACGTTAGGCTGAATAAAACCACAAAACAAGCATCAAAACCATATGATGGATGATACGGCGTGTGTGAACATTGGGAACACCGTCCGACGTGTTTCGGTAAACATTTTGGTTTGCAGCTTGTTCGGAAGGTGTTGACGTCATTCGAAACCCTCATATGCAAACCGCATAATGTATGATAATGTCGTTGGCATAATTGGCCGAAATAATAAAAAGTAAAAAAGATGATTATTATAGATTTTCATGCCGCAAGGGCATCTATGGCCGAAGAGCGCCATAGCACAATATATTTTTTGACTTCTCAAGGCGGGGGCAAAGACCCATTTCCCAAGAATTTCCCAGACCAGGGGAAGGTTTGTACCGGTTGTATCAACGGTGGCCACCAGGCGGCGCTGGGGATCGAACCCTGCACCTCCCGCATGCGAGGCGGATGCTCAACCACTTGGCCGTTGAAAAATTGGAGGACACTTAAGCTTCATCTTTAGGAGCGGGAAGCGACAGCGGGTTGCAGCGTTGCTAAGGGGCCCGCACAACTCCACCGTCTCTTCGGCACGACGCCTTGTCCGGACAACATAAGGAAAGGAATCTCATCTCGGTAAACACCCGAACCGCGAAGGTAAGTAATAATAATAATTAATAATTGGTTTTTGGGGAAAGGAAATGGCGCAGTATCTGTCTCATATATCGTTGGACACCTGAACCACGCCGTAAGGGAAGATATAAAGGAGGGAGTGAAGGAAAGGAAGAAAGGTGCCGTAGTGGAGGGCTCCGGAATAATTTCGACCACCTGGGGTCTTTAACGTGCACTGACAGCGCACAGCAAACGGGCGATTTAGCGTTTTAATAATAATAATTGGTTTTTTGGGGAAAGGAAATGGCACAGTATCTGTCTCATATATCGTTGGACACCTGAACTGCGCTGTAAGGGAAGGGTAAAGTAGGAAGTGAAAGAAGAAAGGAAGAGAGAGGTGCCGTAGTGGAGGGCTCCGGAATAATTTCGACCACCTGGGGATCTTTAACGTGCACTGACATCGCACAGCACACAGGCGCCTTAGCGTTTTTCCTCCATAAAAACGCAGCCGCAGCGGTCGGGTTCGGACCCGGCGTTTTTCCTCCATAAAAACGCAGCCGCCGCGGTCGGGTTCGAACCCGGGAACTCCGGATCAGTAGTCGAACGCCCTAAAGGAAAATTGAAAATTGTTTTTGAGGGAAGGAAATTGCGCAGTATCTGTCTCCCATACCGGCTACACCTGAACCGCGCAGTAATGGAAGGAATAAAACGGAGGCTGAGATAAGAAAGGAAAGTGGAGGGCTCCGGAATAATTTTGACCTCCTGAGGATCTTCAACGTGCAATGATATCCCACAGCACACGGGCGCCTTAGCGTTACGCCTTCATCAAAACGAGGTCGCTGCCATCGGGTTCGAATCCGAGTAATTTAATTGGTTTAATTGAATTTTGGCGAAAGAAAATGGCGCAGTATCTCTCTCACATATCGTTGGACACCTGAACCGCGTCGTAAGGGAAGGGATAAAGGAGAGAGTGAAAGAAGAAAGGACGAAAGAGGCGCCGTAGTGGAGGCCTCCGGAATAATTTCGACCACCTGGGGATCTTTAACGTGCACTGACATCGCGCAGCACACGGGCGACTCAGCGTTTTACCTCCATAAAAACGCAGCCGCCGCAGTCGGGTTCGAACCCGGGAACTCCGGATCAGTAGCAGAGTGCCCTAAACACTGAGCCACCGCGGCGGGTGAATCCTAGTAATGAAAATTGGTTTTAAGGAAAGGAAATGATGCCAGTCTCACATTTCTCGGTGGACACCCAAACCGCACCGTAAGGGAACGAAAAATTCAGGGGGCAAGTTGTTGACCTAAAGAGGGGTGAAGGGAGAGAGAATAATCGTTTAATTGTAGAAAAAAGACCGGAGCGGATTGTGGGTGTGATCCTAAGTCCAAGACTCCAGTGGCTTCCGCCGACGCTTTCACAATGGCGACTAGTGTCTTTTGGTCTTCCAGGGTGCCGCTAGCCAGCGTCCCCTCCCCCCTGCTCCAGCGCCACGTTGTGCGACTTTAAGTGGTTCGGTCTATCTGAGCATCTCTATGTAATGCGCGTGAATGTGGGGACTTCGCCACACCAAGGGCATGTATCTGTGTATAATGTTGGGTGACTGCGGTGTAGTTGGTGAAGATTCTGGAAAGTAAGTGTTTGGATGCGTTTAAGGTGGTAGGAGTCCTCCGGGGAAAGTTTCTTATTTGGCGGGGGGTAGTAGTAGTAAGTGGTTTTATTAAAATAATAAAAAGGACGGAAAAAATTTTTGCTAGCCCCGGCAACTGCCATCGATACGGAAGCACCTGAGCTGGGACAGCGGAAATAAAGGATAGCAGGCAGAACGGATAAATGAAATAAAAGAGGTGAGGGTACAAGAAGAGAGGATAGGAGGAGGGAGACGCCTATTTAGGCGGAGGGTCTCTAGGCGCTTTGAAAAATCGGTTCAGATGGGGTAGAAAGTAGAGTCAGTGTGCCCCGCTCGGTTGGTGTAGTCTCGAGGTAGGGCATATGCCCTGATATTGCCATCGAGACCTGCATGTCCTGTGACCCAGGTGATGACATGATCATACTGGAGATGGCCGCCCAGTACGCGGATAGCCATGCGCGGGACACGTCCACTCGTATAGGCTCTACAGGCGGCTTGGGAGTCTGTAAAAATGTGAGTGCCATAGTGTTGCGTGTGGCTCATTTTGATGGTGATGGCTATTGCAATGGCTTCTGCGGCCGCTGGATCCGGTGCCGTGAAAGACGCTCCAAGAAAAGGGTTGTTGGCGTTATTGACAGCAGTGCAAGCATCCCTGTGGGGCTGCGCATAGGAAGCCACATCAACACACATAGCCGAGGTGTCTTGGCCGTATTGCCTATGAAGGCTGCGAAGACGGACCTGACGGTACGGAGCCTGTGACTCGTGGTTCATGCGGCGAGGGATGGGCTCCATGTAAAGGAGTGAACGGACAGCACTTGAAAGAACTCTTGTCAAGGCCATGGTACTAGTGGCTTGCGGGTCACCTATCCTTGAAAGGATCGCTCTACCCGCCGAGGTCGTGAGGATACGAGTGTGTCTGGAGTTTAGAACAGCGTCCTGGATTTCTGCAAACGTGTTGTAAATCCCAAGTGCAAACAGTTTAGGGGTGGATGTACACATGGCAAGGCCCGGAGCTGTTTTAAAGAGGGTACGGATGAGGATATCGATCGTATGCTCGCGTGCGATCCGGATTGTGGTATGGGAGACCATACTGGATTCGACTCATGGCCAGGGCCGTGACGAGGCGGATGGTGTCATCCTCGCGCATGCCCTTGCGATGGCCAGCGATGCGTTGTACCATACGTACGGTATTGAGCACAGACGTTGGTAGAGTGGCAGTGGTGTCGATGAGCTTGCCGTCATGCTGGACCAAGAATCCAAGCACTCGGATGAGTCATTTTTCTTCTATAGGATGGTTGTGAATTTTGAGCATAATTAGGCCGGGGAAGGATAGCGGGGACCATGAATGCGGACGATTTCCGAATTGTCCGGTGCACACTGCATGCCGCTGGTCTGAACAAAATGCTCGGTCACAGTGATGGCTGCTTGTAGGGCTTGCTCTTTGGCGGCGAGGGATCCGCGGGTTGACCAGATGGCGATGTAATCCGCATAGAGGGTAGATCCGTAGTCGGAGAGTGTAGAGAGCTTGTGGGCGGGAGGGGCTATGTCTATATTAACTAGTAGTGGTTATAGAACAGCACCTTGTGGAGTGCACTTGTCAGGTGTTTAGAAGGGAAACGATCTAGTAGATCCGGTACCTCTCGTAGCTGTGAGGGCAGTAAGGGAGCTGGAGATATATTGGAAGATTCGAGATCCACAGTTTATCTTATTTAGACCTTCTAGAATTGCAGAATGGGAAATGTGGTCGAAGGCGCCCATAATGTCAAGCTTCATATATATATATATATATATATATATATATATATATATATATATATATATATATATATATATATTATATATATATATATATATATATATTGTAAAAGTTTTATTCGAAGCGCAGGTCGGTTGACGTTGGTCGAACGGTGACACGACGGACACACTCACAGTCGTCAACCGAAATCCCAGCAGCACTTCGTCTACCTCTCTGCTGCGTTGCTTCAAGTCCTGCCGGTCGGCCCCATAACAGTTACTTCTCCGGCGAAAAAGGAGCCATCCTGGTGACTTACGGGGAGGGAAGCGTGGGCGGATCATATTAAGGCTTAAGGCGCTCGACGTGCACAGTTTCGCGCCTCCGGCGACGGTGGTCCGAAGGGGCAGCAAAAGGCTCAACGGTGTAATTCACGGGAGAAGTTTGTTGCACAACGCCGTAAGGTTCGTGACAGCGAGGAAGCAGTTTCGTGGCGAGGCTGGGAGTGGAGGAAGGCACCCAGAGTCAAATGAGGACGCCAAATGGGTATTCCTCCGGAGGGTCCGAGGAATTCCGACGGTGCTTCTGATGCCAGTGTAGCTGTGTCTTGAAAGAGCGGCCACGATGTCGGCATTCTTCGGCATACAGGTGAGGTTCGGAAAGGGATGTGATCTCGGAATGCTCAGGGTGATAGGGAGGATGGTCTCCATAGTTTATGTAGGCTCCCGACCTTATTAGGAAAAAGAAGGAAAAAAACCCCGTCGTTGTCTGCATAGCCGTATTGAATGCGTACGTGACGAAAGGGAGCACTTGGTCACTGTTGGAGTTGACGGCGTCAACGGACATGGCGAGCATGTCTCTGAGTGTGCGGTTGAACCGCTCAGTTATGCCGTTGGTCTGAGGGTGGTAGGAGCTGGTGCTGCCACAGGGGGAGGTGGGGGGCTGGATGGTAGAACAGCAGCGACCTGCTCCTGAAAAGCAAGGCGGATATTGGGCGCGAGGGATGGCGCCAAGTCGTGAGTAGGGCACACGCGGTCGGTAATATGATGCAGCAGAGAAAGCTGGCGGGCGATTTCTTCGCCGACGAAGGCCTCGACGCGCTGCGCGACCAGGAACTGCTGAGAAGAGGCGCCACCAAGGGCCAAGCCAACAAGACCCTCTGCAGGCACGTCGGACTGCCGCGTAGAAGCGCGTTGCTTTCGTAGTTCGTGATACTTTACGCACAGGTGGATGACGGTAGCGACAGAGCGGGGGTTCTTCGCCAGGAGCATCTGAAAAGCGTCATCTGCGATCCCTTTAAGGATGTGGTAGAATTTATCACTTTTGGTCATGGACGGGTTGACGCGCTTGCACAGTCAACGATATCTTCGGTAAATTTAGTGAATGCCTCGGTAGGGAGCAGTGCTCGAGCAGGAAGACATTGCTCGGCGCGAAGTTTCCGGACAGCGGGGCGGCCGAAAACGTCAGCGAAGCTCGTCTTAAACGAGGATCACGTGGGAAGATCGGCCTCATAGTTGCGAAACCATAGGTTGGCGACGTCCGTGAGCCAGAAGAGGACGTTGCTCAGTTTAATGGAATGGTCCTACCGATTGTAAGTGCCGACGCCCTCGTAGGAGGCCAGACAATGGTCGATGTCGTGGTCCTCGGTGCCACTAAACAGAGTAAAGTCACGCTGGCGCTGCACCCCGGAACAGAGGACGGTAGGTAGGGATGGGCTGCGATAGTTCGCTCGGACCTTCCGGCATGGTGCCGGGGGCAAGAAGCGTTGCGGTTCGAACCGGAATGGGAACCGAGACACCTTCCCCATGTGCAAAGGTGCTTATTCGAAGCGCAGTCGGTTGGCACTGGTCGAACGGCGACACGATGGACACACTTACAGGCGTAGTAGTAGTAGTAGTAGTCCTCATACGTTGCTGGCACATACCCACTGCGGGAGAGTGGCCAAGACAGGCCACTCCCCCGAAATCCCAGCTGCACTTCGTCTACCTCTTCGCTGCGCAGCTTCAACTCCTGCCGTTGGGTCCCATTACAGTAGAAAGACCTGGTCGAAAGCCGAGGATAAAAGGGGGAAAGAGATTAAGATCTTCAATCTAGTTTTGCAGGCGTGTCTGGATCACTTGATCGTATAACTTGGCCAAGCAGGAGGTGAGCGATAGGAGCCTGAGAGCAGTGAGGAAAGGTGGCTTGCTGGGCTTAGGGATGAGTATAACTTCTTCGTGATTCTATTGAGGGTGCATTTCGCCTTGGGTCCACAGTTCATCATTGATGTATTGGATAAGTGCTTGAAGGGAATCATTGGAGAGGTTGCGTAGCATTGCGTTAGTAATTTTGTCGGCAACTGGGGCATTAGAGCGGCTACAAGCGCGTGCAGCTGCGAAGACCTCTTCATAAGTGATTGACGCGTCGAGTTCCGGGTTGGTGTGGCCGGTGTAAATGGTAGATGAGGTAAGTGGCAGTCGAGCGCAGAAATATTGAGAGCGGAGGGTGTCCAGAAGCTCTTGGTCAGTACCAGTGATTTGATGGGCTACTCTTTGCAATGTTTTGTTGGTAGATGGCTTTGTTGTTTCAGGATGTAGAAGGCTGCGCAGTATGGCCCATGTTTTGGAAGTACTCAGGGTGCCACGGAGGGAGTCGGGAAACTGATGCAAGTTTTGGGTGGGGAGTTTCGATGAATGCTCCTGGGCTTGTAAGGTAAGCTGCGCTATGCGGTTTTTGAGAGTGCGGTTACGACGTTGTCGGCGCCCTCTCTTTAGCAGGCTAGGACAGGCCTCCCAGAGGTGTAGGAGATGTGGGTCGCGAGCGGGTTGTCAACGGTCTGTTGGAGGGCTTGCGTGTGCTATTAATGGGTGCCACAGAGGGCCTGGGTCCATGCCGCGTTATCTGTAATAGAGTTGGAATGTGGATCCACGGCTCTGAAGGCTTCCCAATTGGTGATCTTGATGATACGGAGGGGCATCCGGTGCTGTGTGCACAGAAAGCTGATTGAGAGTATGTGATGGTCGCTTCCTAGCGTTTCCCCTAGATGAGTCTAGGTAGGGCGGGTGACATTCATGGTGAAAATGAGATCCGGAGAGGTGTCACGGGGGACACTATTACCTAGCTTTGTGGGGACTGAGAGATCGGTTATCATGGTAAAGTGTGCGGCGTCCACGGCATTGAATGCCTTAAGCGCGGTGTTGATGCTTGTGTCATTGATGTGTGGTTAAGATATTAATTAAGAACACAATTGTTTGTGAATCTGAAATGCTAGAGTCAGTGGTGGGCATTTGGGAGGCATCCATCTGATTCGACGCCTTTCTGCAAACATTCTCCAGCGTCCTAGACAAGGAGAACTACATATGCGTTGTCAGGAAGTTCCACCAGAGACAATTGACCATTGTTTTATTCTGTGCATTGATCCTGTGTTCTTCTGGGATATCTTACAACGAACAGTTAAGAAGTGCAATGACATCACACCCTACAGTAGCCGTTTTTTGCGTGTGGAGAAAAACTGTGCTGTGCCATATGATCTATTTATGTTGCTGGGACTATTTAGTCTCTGGAAGAGCCGCTTGACGGACCGCTACGCGGAATCACCACGGTCGTCTAAATCTTTGTTTCGTGAACAATGCCCTGTAGGGCGGGGAATATATGCTGCCCAGCAAGAGCCACCTAGCTGGCGCCCCTATCTGGATGCATGTGTGTGCCTCCCAGAGTTTTGATGTTTTGGAGGGAGGGGTCATGCAGGAGTAAGGTGGCGTGGTGTTTTTGGCATAAGCGTGCTTAGACTTTTCTTTTCGACACTATTTAAATGCAATGAAGAAGAAAGGCACGAAGTAGCGTAGTCGTAACTATGCTTAGCTACGGAATAGAAGAATGGTGGTTCGAATCCTATCGACCACAAAGATTTTTTTTTCTTATCGAGTTGAAGAGTGTCACGGACGGACACTGCGAGTATTAGCCAATAAAGGCTTTCGCCTTAAAATTTCAGACACGTGGTGTCGACAATTATAACCATGCGTTCCTGGTAAACATTGTTTCAAGCTGCTTCGAAAGGGGTTGACGTCATTCGAAACTCTCGTGTGAAATGCAAACCGTATAATGTATGACAACGGCGCCTGCAAACAATGCGAAGTACGTTCCTTCTGCCCGCATGTGTTTCCCGGTAAAGATTACTGTTGCGTTTTCGTGTCCTTGTCGTAAGCAAGAAACACCAGGCTAAAAATTGAAAGCAAACAGCATATCTCCTTTGAAATCAGGCATACAACACACTGCACAAGTACATTTCCCTTGTCTCTGGTTTCACTCTTTTTAGAGCCACGTGTGTGTATTGTCTAGCGACGTCGCAATGGGTAATTGGGCGTCGTTACATAGCTTCGCTGTCCAAGCTCCTTCATAGCGTGGATTGGAGCCAAAATTTTTTTTTGAGAGCGGTGCATGCCGCATTTCCAGGTTTGGCCGTGGTGCGAATTTTAGCGAGCAGCCGTTCTCCGAGTGGCCACTTTGCTCCTATGGTGCTGGTGCTTTTACTCTCTGGCGCAATCGTCGTGACGCTGTTGCGTCAGAACATCGAAGCCATGCTGGAATGCAGTGGCGGATCGGGATAGTTGGTGCGTGTTTGTCATTTTTCGAAAGCGCTAAAACAACACGGATAAAGAAGGAACAGACAAAGACGAGCGCTACTTGCAACTGTTCATTTCATGAAACTGCAACTACTTTATACAGTGGCCAAAGACTAGTATAACACGGCAGAAAACTGTACGTGCGCGATAAAAAGAGCAGCTGCCGAGATTGACAGAACCAGAAAACATGTGCAAGATTCCATTCATGCACTGATGAGTGTGAGTCATTTTTTTTTACAATGAAATGAAAGGACCGCTGGCACAAATGTTTCATTGTTCGTGTTGTTTTAGCGCTTTCGAAAAATGACACACGTGCACTAACAAGCCCCATCCGCCACCCTTCTGAAACTCGGTTCTAGTTGAACGAGCCCTTTACTCAATGTTTCACGTTCCCCAAGTGCCACAGTGTCCCTCATCGCTGCAGTGACTAGCATAGCACGCTCGCTTAATGGCTTCTGCATCCGCAAAAAAAAATCTTTCCTGTTGACGCCATCAACGTGCTCGGAGGCGCTGTTCTTTCTGCTGGACACTCCGGATGGATATGCAAGATCTGGCGGGCAGAAAGGCATCGACAAGCTCGGCTTTATCAAAGCCACGTGGAAATTCAGCTAGAAGGCCCAACTGATGCGTCAAAGTCTGCATACCTTCCACGGGAACACCAGCTCCTGGCCTCTAGTGCAACCGAAGCCACTTGGCAGCGGCAACTGAAGTTTCTAGGATCGCAGGTGGCCGCCTAAGCACAAGCGAAGGGCGCCCTGCATAAACCTGAGGGATTGTCTTTGCCAGAAGACATCAAGAACGTCCAGGCGCATCGCCTCAATTTCGCCTACGAAACAAAGAATTCAGGTCACGAGCTTCTGTCCATGGTATGTCGTGAATCCAGGTTAGCTCCAGACACGGACGAGTTCAGCCTTTGCACCTTGGATGGCGTTGACGTCCTGAAACGCTGCAGACCGAATCCGTCCAAACGTCCCCTGAAACGTGTTTCAGCCTTTTTGTTAGAACATTCCTTGCGTGTTATACCGGCCGATAAGGAAGGCGGCTTTGCTGTTTTCTCCCACGACTGTTTCAACGCCAGAGCGCTGAAGGCTATATCTCCCCCACCTACAATTCCCACGGTAAAATCTCGTTGTCTAGACGCAAGCCCGAAGCGAAAAAATTATGTATTAGACTTAGTCTAGACAAATTGACCAAGGGCATCCAAAATAGTTTGCAGAACCAGCTGGAAGCATTTTTCTTTGATAAAACGGTTGGCGATAGAACGGTCGGAATCATTTTTTAGTGATAAAGGCAACTTCAGGATGATTATTTCAGAGAAAGGGCCTCGGGAGAAGGGCGTTGCCTTGTTCCTGCAGGAAAGACTGAATCAGCTCAGCATTGACGACCACTTTGTAGTTAAAAATCTCAGAAGTTTTAGACTTAGTTTCGTCCCATCTCGACCAGAGCCTTCTTGCAGGCCTCTCAATCGATGTCAAAGACTTGTACTACTGACTTCCACACGCCGCTCTGTTATATTCAGGAAAGAATCGATCGCTTCGGTGTTGTCTCCTTCCAAAATGATGCCGGAGCTTTGTGCGACGGCTTTCTGGAACTTTTGCAGTTTTGTCTGGAAAATACTTTTTTTATCGTGGAATAACGAGCCCTTTCTACTAAAACAAGGTGTATGCATTGGCTCCTCTACAGCAACGGTGTCTCACTCATCTATTTTTAAGCTACCATGACAGAGCACTGAAGAGTCACCTTGACGGCTCAAAAGTTTTAATAATTTTAGATTTGTTGATGACTTTTCGACTATGACTGTGACCGGAGATCCCGCCAGCACTAAGCTAGCAAGATATTAGCAGCCTTCCAGAATAATCTCTGCCCTCTCAACCTAACCCACGAACTACTATCTGACGGGGAAATACGCTTTCTGGATATTAAATTTCACTCACCGGCAACCACGTTTGCTGGAGCTACGAACCTCGCTGCAATAAGCCCCTCTTAGCTTTTCGCTCCGCCCACTCAAAACAGGTAAAGCGTAGAATCATTGCGCTTTGTTTTAGAAACGTCTTGACAAAATTTTGCCACCACTGCGTGCCCCGCGCCTTCCACAAACAAGACATCCGGTTATCCGCCACTGGCTACCCAGTTCATCTTCAGGTCTCGGCAGCAGAACGCATTCTTAGCAACTTTAACAGTCGTGAAGATATTGCACAAAACTTTAATGATAAGCAAAATGTTTCGATGCTTCCTTACGTGCACAGTGTCTCCCACAACTTGAAAAAGATCACGCACAAACCAGACGTGAGAGTGTGTTTACGGCCCCTCAAGAGCTCAACAAGCTTTGCAAGCTGACAAAGCCCTAGCCCTCGATCAAACACGTGGCATCAAACACCAAACTGCGTTCATGAACTGCGTTGATTGGGCAGCTTACTGCATCCCTATTTCTTGTGGCAAAAAGTGCGTAGGAGAAACAGACTCTTGTCTCAACGACCGGCCACGCCAGAACAACAATAAAAACAACACTGCAGTAATTGCCGGAACTGTGCTCCATTGTTTAATCAGTGTCATATTATCGTACGTAGTCGTGATCAGCTTTCAAGCGAGATTAACGAAGCACAGGAAATAGCATCACTAGGAAGTACATGTGTAAGCGCTCCTTCGATTTCATTGTCATAAAAAGAACTCGCACTCCTCAGTGTATGAACGTAATCTTGCACATGTTTTCTGGTTCTATCAATCTCGGGAGGTGCTCTTTTTACCGCGCACGTACAGTCTTAAGTCGTGTCATAGTAGCCCTAGACCAATGTATAACACACTTGCGGTTTTATGAAATAAACAGTTGGAAGTAGCGCTTGTCCATGTGTGTGTTGTGTGTGTTGTTTTAGAGCTTTCGAAAAATGACATCCATGGTTCGTAATAAGTGGAGTTTTCATTTAGCACCCAGAAATACGGAGTCTGAAAATACGAAGTCTGAGAAAAGTTCGTTATGAGGATCGGCTTCTTCGAAGGAGATCATTTCACGGCGTTTTCGGAGCTCTCCGAGAGGTCAAACGTGTGTTTCTCGCCGAGGCCAAGCAACAAGCTGCTTTATGTACATGATTTAACAAATCGCGGTTTAAGTGCTCACGGCAACCGGTGGTAGATCAGCATCCTCATCATCAGATTCCTGATATTCGGGGAGTGCTCGCACTTCGCGTACGATGGCTCCATCAGTGTACGACATTTCTATGCCGGCGTCATGATCCTTATCTCACGAGCCATCCTAGGCGAAATCTTGTCCGGTCATCTTTGCATCAACAACCATTGCTACAAATCCGCATGTGTTTAATCACACTGATGTTCAACAGCGTATTCAGTCGTTTCTTGGCATATGATCCGTCGTTTACGGAAGCAATTTCGGATAAGCTCCATCGTCAGTCCCCTGCACACGGCCTTAATCATTTCCACAAAATTAGGCAAAGGTAAACCGGAATGTCCGTGGCACATCGATTAAACGCTGCACCCCTGAGCCAGTAGTGGAACGAAGACTCCCCACAATATTTGAATCAAAAAACGGAAATGACCAAATTCGGCATATATGGGCATGTATAGCTCCTTCCTGGCACAAGGGGATAACTTGTGCGTGAGTGAGCGGCAAAGGATTATGCGATTGCGAGATAAAGAACAGTGTCCGTGACCGCCAAGTGTTGCGTAACAGCGCCAAGCCACTGAAGGGCCAGCTACGTTATGGTGTCGTACCCTGAAGGCGTAGCTTGCGTGCTATCTCAAGTTGTTGAGCGGACTAGACGAAAGAGATACAGTCTGCACATTGGCGTACAGAAGACTCTATAAGCGGCTCATTTACATCGGTAAGTTGACTCCTGTGGAGTTCTTTCATTTTAGCCAACCTATAGATCGTATTCTAGTCGACGTTTTTTCCTGGGGAATGTTCCCGAGCAAAGAATCTTAGTAGAAAGGGGATAAATATTCAATGTAATTCTCTCTAGAAGAGTGCGGTGAGGGTCTTTCCTTCCCCATCGGAGGGCATGCGCACCAACCACAAAGGCAAAAGCCGTAATCATCTCGTCAAACCGAGAAAGTCTAACTCCTTAAGGGGGTGGCCGGTAAATTCGGTGTAGAGGCCCCTTCTTATGCGCCTTGCAAGCTGTCGCGTTTGTGCAATTTAGTGAGGCGAGTTAAGCAATAGAAGGTTGAGTGTGGCACTAACCACAGGAACATGTTTTTGCATAGTAGATCAAATGTAAGCTACCAAATTCCGCTGAGCTGTGGTAAGGCATACGTCGGGGAAAGTTACCGCTGCATCAACATTAGATTATTAGAGCATACCAATTCCCTTGTTTAATCAGGCGGCAGCATTAATAATGTGAAACATGAAGTAATACTCAACCTCCTCCAAGATACCAGCTGTAGTCAGAATACATACCGATACGTCTCGCAATTTCTCACGGGTCGACAGGCCTACATTCGAATACAAGACAAGGAACATAGACCCTATACCATCGGATCCCGGGGTACACCACAGGGTGCGGTTTTATCTCCTCTCCTCTTCAACCTCGCAGTGCAAGAGCTTCCCGAAAAAGTAAGCTCCATGCCCGCCGTCAGATAAGCCCTATATGCGGATGATGTCTCTAGGCTAGAGTGCCGACAAGACTGCGCGTTGTTAGCCTGGAAGCCTACTATATCAAGAAATATGCAGACACTTGCATCAGCACTCCCTCGTTATCGCTTTTTGTAGCTGAAATAGACTTTTTGGAAGCAGCTAACGTTTGATTGCTTGCTGACATCTTTATTGATTGTCCGCTCTTCTCCTTTTCCACCTCTGTTGTTCGCCTTATTTAAGGCATGCCTCCGCTCAATAAAATTCAGTTGTCAGTCAGCGCTCGTGTCGTGTCTTGTCCTTCTTGTGTGATTGCTTGTTTTTGCGCTGCTCCGTTCCCTTGGTTAAAAAATGCACCAACTAGCCCAAATAAATGTTTTACTGATGTCTCTATCTGGGCAACAGAAGGCAATCTCGGACACATGGAGACCTGCCTACAACAGGCAGAGGAGGCAGTGGACACTTACGCTGCATTCCGTGGTCTCCAGTGTGCTCCCACGAAATAGAATTTGTCCACATTCGGCCCTCTCTTCGGGACGGCACTTCAGTTCACCTAACACATCCATCGGGTCCGATAAGAGAGGCCAAGGAGATCCGCATCCTCGGTCTCTTTATTCACCAACAACGCAGACCGGACACAACACTCGCAAAACTCCGCATGTATGGTGATCAGGTGGTCCGTATGGTCCGCGGAGTCTCCAACATGCGGGGGGGGGGGGAGGTTACGAAGCAAAGATGCCTTGCGGCTTGCACATGCCTTTGTAACGAGTAGAATTCTGTACTCAACCCCCTACCTTCACATGCGCAAAGACGACGAGGGCCAACTCGAGGTCAAGCACCGCAGAGTCATCAAAGGGGCTCTTGACCTTCCCATTACCGCATCCAACCAGCGTTTGTTGGACCTGTGGGTGGTCCACACCTATCGAGAACTCCGAGACGCCCATCGCGTCAACCAATATACGCGCCTATCACAAACGCCATCCGGTCGCCGCACTCTTGACTGACTCCACATAGAACACACCATCACCTTTGGGGAACGGGTACGAGCGCCAGAACCGTGGAGACGCGCCCTCAGGGTCCGACCCATTGCCCGCAGCATGTCACACTCTGACCACAATGGCCGTCGCCAGGCGTGTGCGGAAGGACTGGAGCCGACATATTGGTCGACAACAACACGTGTCCTACGTGGACATTGCCGGTCCCCACCGTGGGGGGTGGTTCACCGCAGCAGTTGTCCACAACACCACCACAGTGGCAGGACTCACTTTCCTCGCCTACAGCACAACACACGCGGAGGAAATCGCGATTGCGCTCGCACTCTCCCTCCCACAAGTGAAAGCCTTCATTACCGACTCGAAGGCGGCCTCTCGAAACTATGAGCTGGGCTGGATACCTCCTCTCGCCTGGCGCATCCTACAAGAATTGCTGTCGGTCCAGCGACCCACCAAACGGTAACCTCATCATGGGCTCCCGGCCAGCAGGGACTCGAGGGCAATGAGTTAGGCGACCAGGCGGCCAGCGCGCGCTCTCTCCCCGGGCACTCACACTTGCTCGGGAAGCCAACTCCGAGCCTACCCAATCACTAATTACATTCAAAGACATGACTACATATTATAAGGGCAGTCATCGTCGCTTTCCGGAACCCTGTAAGGGTCTCCGGAGAACAGACGAACGGCTTCTTCTCAAAATATTTACAAATACAATGCTGTGACCGGCGAGTATTGAAACACTTCAATTCAGAATTCGATGGTGGCTGCCGGCTGTGCGGAGCGACGTTCTCGGAAATTTTCAATATGGTCCTGGGCCTGCCCTTCCAATCTCCACCCTTCCCAATCCTTCACCTCCCACCCTTCTAGGGGGGCCTGGGAGGCGGCGCTGCTCAGCTGCCATGACCTACAGTCCCAACGGACCTGGGTCGCCAGGGCGCGAGCGTCGCTGGATGCCATTGGGGCTGCGGAATAAGAGCTCCGCCTAGATTTGTGAGGACCTGGGCCTTAAGGCCTGGGCCCAAACACCTCCTTGTACATAATAAATGTTTACTACCACCACCACCAAAGCATTATAAGACCTGAAAGTATGATGACAAAGAATGCACACCTCTTTCCAGCAGGGTAAGGTTATCGGAGGCGGGAGGGACAAAAAGAACGTGAAATTATCAAAGCCTTGAAAATCGTGACATTAGGGCCTTGCAAATATGTTAGCGAAGTGCCGATACACTTGTGCCGCAAGGAGTTCGAGTTCCTCGGTTTGACGAGATGATTACGGTTTTTGCCTTTGTGGTTTGTGCGCATGCGCTGTGTTGGTGATTGAAGGATGTGTTGGTGCAATAAACCAGTTGTTAGTCTGCACTTGTCTTCTGTGATTTTTTTTTCCCGTTCTTTTTGCGCAGTTATTATTCTTCTTGTAATTCTCTGAACTGCAGCTATGCGACTGCAAAAAAAAGCGACACAGATTTCAAATAAAATTCAAATTTGAAGAAAAATTCTTCCTTGATTGGCGTTTGAAGATGGGACTGCCACACTTCTATTGCAGTCACGCTAGAAGCTTTGATAACTAATATTGCTAGCAGATGGTTGTAGTAGAGTAAAGTGGTCAACATTCGTAATAAGAAAATTATTTGCCCCAAAGATAAGCGTACGAATGCGTGGGAAAGAATACATCAATGGAAATTCCGTTTTTCTAAAATTTTTCCCCGTGACGAAGATTTTCGGAGGAATTTTTTAACTGCAGTGTTTTTCAGACAGCAGCATAGCTTTAGTTTTGTAGCCATATCGAAGGGTTGGAACGGACGCTAGGGTAAGGTGCGAAAAGGCCGCTTGTTTGGCAGAGAACGTGCTTTGTGTGGAATGGCTATCAGGATGTTGGATTTCCCGTTCCCGATTTCACTAACACCCACTCAATAGATGTTTGACGCGGCAGTATACGATGGTCGCTCTTTCAACGCTGAATAGCTCTACAGAACGGCCTGCCTAAAGAAATCAAACTCAATTGTGAACTATTAACCTCTCTAAAGATTTCGCCCCTTCCCCAGAGCCTTTTTTGTAGATGAATACGACATCACAAACTGCGTCATAACACATGCGCTCCATATCTCTGGAGCAACTGATGTTCCATACATGTAGGTAAACAGTGCCCTGTATAAACTAAATTAAAGGCTCTTAAACCTGAAAATGTTCACTCTGTGTTGTTTAGGAACTACAAAACTCATATAAAGCGCGAATACAGTACAACAAAAGTAATATAACAGAGCAGATTGGCAGACTGCCCGGTCACCCATTCAGACGGCTGCTCATAGCGGCAAACAGTAAGACAGAAACAAGCGTGGTTCAATGAATATTAGAAAAGCCTAATGTTCAAGTTGTATTGGGCTAATGCCTCCTTGATTTTAAAGCCTGTCACTATAGCTGATTCGTCAATATCAATCATTGTCACAGTATGTATACTTCCAGTTTCCTTTTCGCTGAGCTTCGAGCAAGCACGTACTGCAGTGAGCGGGACCCTGCGCCAATCAACTACCGACATGCATACTGGGCAGTAAAAAGAAAGAAAAGTGGCCCAATACAGCGGGGAATAAAGAAATATTTACATTTTCCATTTCTATGTGAGGCAATATTTAAACGAAGAGAATTCTCGAGCCCCTACAGCTCACCAACTGTTCTTATTCCTCCATATCGAAACTATGACTTGTACTGTGACGGCTGTATGGAATGTGCGAGACATTTCTTTGGACTTCGCATGCCGTGTCACTCAATCTGAACAAGTTTAGAGTAACTTTACAAAGCAGAGAGCTATCGGAATTCATGGCCAGATATTCGGCCGACTCACTGGGAATTAGAAGTCTTCTTATAGAGGCAGTTCACTCGAGACGGGTGTGCCGGCGTCCTTCAACTTTCTGATGGTAATCTCTGCCAGCATCATTGAGTAAAGGTTGAATATGTCACCGCATATACCTACAGTGTGAAGTCCACTAAACGTATCTCAACTATTAGGTGTAATAGTCAACTGCGCCTGCAAGCAGAGTACGGCTAAGAGCTGAGCGGCATGTTGGACTCGATAGCATAGTGCAATAAAGTACAGGGTCAAATCCGTCGTTTGGGTTTTGTTATACTAAGGACCGTGCTGGGAGGTAGAGCGTTTGTGGATCACCTACAGCGGGTTGCTTTTTAAGCCTTCTGAGACAAATTAATATAATTGCAAAAAGCTCTCAGCACCTGCCCGCAGGTGACTCCGTCATTTACACACGTCAAGGCGCAGCAGTGACTCACGTTGCCTCCCACCCTTTCAGGATGAATAACCATTGCTCCCGCGGTATCTCTGCTAATCGTCACTGTGCCGTGTCCGAGGGTGGTATTAGAATTCCTACTCTTGGCCTTCTGAGAAAGTATTGTGCCCTAGCCGTTTCCCACAACGCACCTCACTGCGGTGGGGATGTTATCCACGGCTATGTATTCTAGATAGCAGGAGTTATTCTGGCAGCGGAGCCAAGCAGCCGGATTTCACAGTCTGTTTCCACACACCATACGCATTAGAGCTTGCGACTGGAATAAATTCAAAACCAACGAATTAGTAATACTCATATGGCTCAATGGGCTGTATAACACCACGTGGACACCACGAGGGCGTCCCAACACAACGTTCGCAGGACCTCCGATGCGCACGCAGAATTTTCTATTGACCGGGTTAGAGGGGTCTGTAAGCACCCCAACCATTTTCACAACCATTAGGAGCAAGTGGCATCGCATCAGTTGATTGCCTATACCGTCCAAGGTTTCTGGGTCGTCGGATTACTATGAGGACCAGAGCACCTAATCGTTCGAGAGGTTTGCTGAAGTCGATACGGCACTATGATTAAAAACTATACCACAGTGTGCATTCCTAGCTGTTTTTTTTAAACATAATTCACCACGGCAAAATGTCGCAGCCTCACGACAGCCACTCAAAACTGCGTTGTTGAGGCGTTTATGGAGGCCGAGTGCCCGGCATATATAATATAAGTCAGTTATTATTTGTCGATAGCCTAACTTTTCAATTAGGAGTAGTAGAGGTCCTATTCTCCTTCCAAGAGATCTTCACTTTCACGGCAGCATATGAAGCCATACATTATTTCACTCATTTTATTATTGAATTTTCTTTAAATCTCGTGCTGGCATTAGGTAGCCGATAGCTACCACACCGAACGAAAGCGAGCGAACGTATTTTTCAATAGTAATGTTTATGAATTAAAGTAAACGCCTATGAATTTATTAAAAGGAAACGCGTCATTCAGACAAAACGTGTGACACGGTGGTAACGACAGGAGGTTGGCATTAATAATGTCATAGCCACACAACGTAATATATATCATATTCAAGGGTGCATGTCATCTACATGAGACATATGACAAACTTGATGAATTACATTGATGACGTAATAAAGGTCACATTAAAGCGCCAACGTCAATGCTTCGCACTTTTTAGCAATCTACATTGATGGGAATTTATTACACAAAAATGTGGAAGGCCATAGGACAAGCACAATGCCGAGGGAATTAGAAAATATGCTGAAAATTTTTAACATGCGTGCTACTCCGTCTGCGATTTTGGTAGTAATTTTAACCACTTAGTTTAAAATCAATGTCAGGATTATGTACCATCAACGTGAAATGCAAAGTTAGAAAACATGTGATACAAGAGCACAAGCAAACAAAAATATTAGCTGCTGGCGAGAGAATACTGGCAGAGCATATTAAAACTTCCAAAGAGCACTATTTCTGCCTACGATGTCGAAGTCAACCGGTGTTTGCGTCAATCTTGGAGTTTACGTTTCGGGTCACTTGATCGCGTTTCATTTGGTTGTGATAGGCAAGGAGTGGGATTGACTCCAAATGTGTAGTTAAGGTTAAGTTACAGTTAAGGTGCTTTGTTTTAGATTATAGATGTTTTTCTAAGGATAAACTGATAATCTTGGGTTAATCTCTATTCCTGAGATATATTGATAACACACTTGAAGACCTGGTGCTAATGAGCAAGGTTACCGTTGTGCTGGGAGATTTTAATATTGATATACAAAGTGACAGCATAGCTGCTACAACCTTACTTCATTTCACGCTAAGTTGCAGTTGTAGAAATGTTATTATTGACCCGTGCAATTAACATGGTGCACTGAAACCACTATTTATTTATGTTTCACAAATGTCTACGTCCAGAGGTGCGATCTGATGTATTGGCTTGTGATATCAGTGATCATCTTCCGTTTGATGCCCTTTTCTATAACCAAAGAAAACTACTAAGGCAAGCCATTTCCGCATATATAGAAGAATTAATAATGAAGCAACCAATGAATCCTATTATCTTGCACTCGAGGTTGAATAGTCAGCCATGTAGAAGAAAAATAAATCGAATGGATCCTATCTATTTGACCAAAAAGTTCAAAAGATAAACAAGACTGCATTTCCCCTTGCTCTCTGCGTTAATATAAAAAGGCAAAGAAATCTTGTATAAGCAAACAACTATTTCAAAGGATACTACACAAGGACAAACTTCTTGCTCGTTTTCTAGAAAATAAGGACAAATTTTTTCCACACGTTTAAAGAGATACGAAACAAACTGAGCTCCGACCTCGAGAGAGCAAAGCGAGACTGCTAAGAATGCCTTTTCTAACACACACAACCCTTCACAGGTATTCAAAATATTCAACAATTTAATCGCCAAAAAAACTACGGCCGTAACCAGTAAAACTCTGGTTGGCGGCTACAGCTGAAAAGGGGCTTCACTTCGCAACAAATTCGATCAAAACGTCCTGTCAATAGGCGCGAGCGATAATTACCAAGGCACTCCCTACCGACCCGCCAAGTTTTCTCAGCTTCTATCAAACATGTACAATCTTTTTAATTCGAAGAACTGCGGACGAAATCGCACACTACATAATGCATCCAAAAGAAAAGTCTGCTGCTGGTGTGGACACAATTACAGCCCAAACAGTGTAAGTAGTATGTGGAATTATAGCCTCTGCTTTTTTGCATATTTGTAACTTAATGCTGAAAGAAGATTTTTTCCCAGTAGAGCTTAAGATCGCAACAATAATTTTTATACACAAACTAGTTTCCCACCGTGAATTTAACAACTATCGTCCAATATCTCTCCTGTCGGTATTTGCGAAAACTGCAAAAGTTATTAACAGTCGCTTGGTGAGTATCTAAAGCAAAACCTCGTTCATTGTCGAAGCACGACACGTCTTTCAAAAAGGAAAATTGACCGAATCTGCTTGATTAATTTTACAAGGCGAGCTAATCAACAATATCGAAAATTAATTCTTAACACTCGGTCTATTCCTAGACTTTAAAAAAAGCTTTTGATTCTGTTCACCATAGTATACTGCTAAATACTCTTCAGTATTACGCAGCACACGGTATTGAAATCCCACTAATCACTAGTTATCTAGAATCCAGAGAGCAGTGTAGCATTGTTAGTGACATTCCATCGCAATACGATACAGTGGCTACTGGCGTGCCATTCTAGGGCAACTTGTCTTCCTGCTACAGTTCAATCATACTGTTAATATTCCGAAAACTCCTCAAACAGTACTCTGCGTGGACGATACTATTGTCATTGTTAATGAAGAGCGTATTGAAAATCATACTTAATTAGTGCAATATGTGGCAGAACATGCTGTCTGTTTCGTTAAACGTCAAAATTTAGGATTATACGTTAATGAGACAAATTATACAATTCTTAAACAAGAAAACCCATGTATTGATGGCTAACAAAGTACTATTTTTGGAAACAGTGTTTTCCAGTGTGCTCAGTTAAACCGTTTTCTTGTACTTATGTTTAACGACATTCGCTGTGAAAGAAGTAAGGAACAAATAATTTCGACCTCCCGGGGAGTCTTTAACGTGCGCTGACATTGCACAGCGCACGGATGCCTTTCGGTTCGCCTCCATCGAAACGAGGCCGCCGCGGGCGGGTTCGAATCCGGGCACTCCGGATTGGTAGCCGAATGCTCTAACCACTGAGCCACAGGGTCGGGTAAAACAGAACACCTTTTTCTGCAAATGACGAGAAACCTGCAATTGCGCTGACGAGGCAACCATCTAGATTCTGAGTTCCCGGTGTGGTAAGCTGGCTGAGCAGTGCTCTAACACTGCTTTGTAGACTGAAAGCGACGGAAACATTCTCGAGGGATCATGATCTTGCGATATTCACTATTTCAGAAGCAAAAAAATTCTAGGCTTTTACACTAATTACCTCAACCCCGCAGGAATTTCCGACTTTCGCAAAATAATTTCACCCTTATTTTTATGTATGACTTCCCGCCAGATTTTATAACTTTTGATTATATTGAAGAACAATTATGATTCATAAAGCGCATAATTTACGAATAAAAATTATCAGGAAATTCAAAACCTTGAATTATAAACATATAAACCCCCTGAAAAACAGACTGAAGAGTAGGAATGAACACGCAGTGTAGTGCGCACTGCCACCTTATTGGGCCGCATATCATCAGCGAATTGGTTGCGCATATACATCAGCATAAAGGTGTATGGGCTGAATGCTGCATTCAAGCGCCAGTTTGAATGCAGCATGATTCCATAATAACCCGCCGCGGTGGCTCAGTGGTTACGGCGCTCGGCTACTGATCGGGAGTTCCCGGGTTCGAACCCTACCGCGGCGGCTGCGTTTTTGTAGAGGCAAAACGCTAAGGCACCTGTGTTCGGTGCGATGTCAGTGCAAGTTAAAGATCCCCAGGTGGTCGAAATTAATCCGGAGCCCTCCACTGCGGCACTCCTCTCTTCCTTTCTTCTCTCACTCCCTCCTTTATCCCTTCTCTTACAGCGCGGTTCAGGTGTCCAACCGTATATGAGGAAGATACTGCGCGATTTCTTTTCTCCAAGAACCTAATATTATTAACGTCAGTTTCATGGTTCTTAATTTGAGTATTCTTGGAATTTGGGCAAATGGCAGTCCACAGTTCGAAAGTAATTTTAGATATATTTCCATTGCAAAAAATTGCCTTTGCTTCCAGCTGTTATTAGATAGATGAATTGTCTACTTTGTAGGGCATAAACATTTTTTTGTGCTTTAGTATGAAACCCTGGCTCATTTTCTTAACTCATACATACCCGTCTGGGACACATATTTCTTCAACATTTAATTTACAAAATGTCAAGTAGCTTGGAAAGCTAGATAAAATTAACTATATGTCGAGCATGGGCACTCTAGCTCGTTTAAACTATTAGGCATTTCGAAAAAAATGTTTTATCGTCTCTGTTCTCGACCAGGCATTAAGTAAAGCAATTTCTTGGTTATAAAATTGTGCCAATGTTAGGACGCTTATGAATAATCGTCGCAATTACTTTCTAGAAAAGAGGAATACATTTTACATATACCGTGTAACTACACCGCAGCTACAAACTAATGTGTGCTTAACTACCAGAGCCAAGGCATGAACCTGCGGAACATGTGATACGCACAATTGTAATTTTGAAATTGTGCCTGACTTTGCTTTTTTGCGTGGATTTCTAGAATAATTCGGGCGCCTTTGACACCCCTCCGATGATGGTCGTACATTTTATTTGGTAGAAATGAACATCCAGGAATCCACGAAGAGAATGTATACGTCAAATTTCTCATAAACACAACGTCGCTAATTTCTCCTTTTTTTGGATAAGTAGCAGCAAATATTTCTAAATTTTTACACTGCTTAACCAATTTTTACATCTGTCAGGCCCATTTGCTATTCAATGATAAGTAATAATGAGCATCGAACTATGACCTTTCGATACATAAGAGAAGGGGCAATGGTCCGTGTAGAATTTTGCGGAGATTTCGCTTTCTCCATGTTGAATTTGGCTGTTCAGCTGATGTGTTTTTATCGGCCATTACTTTTTACAGATAGCAATCATATATTCCAAGTTAAACTACTAATGGCGATGTATCGCCTAATGATAAATGAGGCTCCTAGCTCCTACCTTAAAACGGTAGGAAAGCCCGTTAACAATCTATATCTTTGCACTCAAGCTTGAAGGTAGCACACTGATGAGACCAGGGCTTTAGGGTGCGCTAAATACAGTATTCTTTGAAAGTAGCAAAATAGCAATTCATCTATTACATCTCCGACAGTCTCGAAGGTTTGCAGCGTGACAGTTGTTTCTCGAAAATTACGCAGCAAATTCTCGCAAAGGGGTCGCGAACAACTTAAGGAGGGAGCCGTATCGACTCATGCCGAAATCAACACTGCCACGTGAAGAGAGGAAATGGAGGAAAGGAAAAGAAAGCAGCAATAGAAGCAAATTTACACGCATGTCGGCGCATCCGTGCGTGTCGACATGACGATCACAGCTGGCACGTTATTGCTTCTGAACGTTCCATAACATCCAACTTCCAGTAGCTATAGCCATCAGTGAGTTCGTATCCCTTAGCGAAAGAAAGGCTGTGCTAAAAATATATGTGGAACACACTGTCTTCTATAAAATCAATTTTTCATTTTTTGTCATTATGCGTAAATTGCAATACCAAAGCTTTCTAAGTATGCTAAAAGTAATATTTTGTAACATTTTTTCAAATTTAACAAATATGCATTTTCTGTCCGCTTGGTATAATTATAATGCATTAAAATATGTTAAAATTACTTTTTGTATACATTACATTACATTAAAGATATACTCTAGAAATATACGATATTGCATTAAAATTATACAAAGAACATACATTCCATACATTACATTACAATAAAAGTACACAATAAATACACAATTACGCTTTACTAGTGGGATTCACAGATTTCTACTGATCAATGTTGCTAACAGTTGAAGTAATGACTGCACTGGTTATAAGCATCAGGAGACAGACAATCCCAGGAAAAACGCGTTGTCATCAAGAATTCTATGACAATGCAAGGTCACGTGACGGGACCTGAACGGGGAAGATGTCGACGGAAATTCAGACGGAAAGCGACGTCAGCAGAAGAGGAACTCGTCCTATAGTCGTTAACTTGGCTTGGCTTATATATACCCCCCTAGAGGCGATGCATTATCTTGCCCTGTCAGGCGCTTTTTGAGTAAAGACTGTGGGCCCAAAAATTGTAGCACAAGTGTCGGAGTGGTCGCTTTGGAATCTTTGGTCTATCTAGAACCGAACTGCTAGTCGTAACTTGCGTAAGGCATCGAGCAGGAGTCGAACATTCAAACAACAAATACATGGGCGTGTATGGGAGACGCTCGGCCCTGCCAGTCGGGGTCCTATTCGCCGGCATGCCATTTCCCGATGCGCTATTTCCAGCACCAGGTTGTTGAGCGGCATCTTGCAGCGTGCCGCAAGTACGTGTACGCGGAGAGCTCAGTCTTTAGAATTGAAGTATACTTTGTATGAATAAATGTCCTTTATAAGAAAGTGCACTTTCAATACATTGCCGACATGCAAAGGCCATTTCCCGAAATGTGATTTCGAGCACTAGATTGCTCTACAGCCGCCAATAGTGTGTTTCAAAATATGTTTAAAAGGAATGCCAGTTTGTTAGAATTGAAGTATATTTCATATGATTTAATTTCATAATTAAGAAAGTGCACTTTTAATACTTTGAAAAGATACTAAAACCGCATACATTCTTTTTGTTGTATTTGAAACGTGCGAGAATCATGCTTTAAGTGACGTATTTTTGGTAAATTTTAAGAATATATTTCGAGTACCAAGCATAAAATTTGAGGAACCTATTTCTAGCATATTTTTAGTGCATTTTTCAATACAATATATGTTTCAGATACGTTACAAATATAGAGGCGTATATTGCAAACGTATTAGTTTTCTCTAAGGGACAGAACGTATCATTCAGCAAATTTAGGATCATTGCTCGGTGAAACGTTCGGTTGCAAATGTTTGCATGTCAAGGAGAGAACCTTAGGAAAAGTTTATAAAAAAATTTACACGCTTTTCTAACTGTCTTACCTTACACTTCACTAATGGTTTTGTACTAAACCATTATTACTTCTTGGAGAGTTAAATGCCTTCGGAAATAATTTAGTTTTTTTACCTTATGTACCGCAGTCATAAAACCCAGCCGGGGTGTCAACATCTGAAAGGTAAAGAGTGACAAGCAGCTAGTCCAACTGAAATTCTTAATCAATACAAGAAGTGGAAAGAAAGAGCAATATAATATGTGATTAAAAACTAGCGTCGGCAAGACGTGCAGATAACGGCTGGTGCAGGCTGTGCTGCGTAGTTATTCCTTTGGCGAGTCCAGGGCGGTTAATGCAAAATCCATCTCTCGCCTCTCGTCTACCGCAAGCTCTAACCCTTATCCTATCCTAGCAGCAATAGCGGAGATTGCGCAGAAGACGCACCGGCGCTGCCTCAAGGGCGGCCGTACTTCCCTGCTATAGTGGTGAGCCAAAAACTCCAGTTTGGAGCAACTGAACTTCGCCCACCGATTATGGAGGCCCGCGTATTCATGCACACATACCACACATACGATGAATGCGCTTTCATAGGTTTCTAATAAC